>PISX010000274.1:164126-321106 GCA_004024625.1 Mellivora capensis
CTTCAAAACCCCTCAGGTTGTTTTTCAGAGTCCATAGTCTCTCATGGTTCACCTCCCCTTCCAATTTCCCTCAACTCCCTTCTCCTCTCCATCTCCCCATGTCCTCCGTGTTATTTGTTATGCTCCGCAAATAAGTGAAACCATATGATAATTGACTCTCTCTGCTTGACTTATTTCACTCAGCATAATCTCTTCCAGTGCTGTCCATGTTGCTACAAAAGTTGGGTATTCATCCTTTCTGATGGAGGCATAATACTCCATAGTGTATATGGACCACATCTTCTTTATCCATTCGTCCGTTGAAGGGCACCTTGGTTCTTTCCACAGTTTGGTGACCATGGCCATTGCTGCTATAAACATTGGGGTACAGATGATCCTTCTTTTCACTACATCTATATCTTTGGGGTAAATACCCAGTAGAGCAATTGCAGGGTCATAGGGAAGCTCTATTTGTAATTTCTTGAGGAATCTCCACGCTGTTCTCCAAAGTGGCTGTACCTACTTGCATTCCCACCAACAGTGTAAGAGGGTTCCCCTTTCTCCACATCCTCTCCAACACACGTTGTTTCCTGTCTTGCTAATTTTGATCAAAAGCTTCTGCACAGCAAAGGAAACAGTCAACAAAACAAAGAGGCAACCCACAGAATGGGAGGAGATATTTGCAAATGACAGTACAGACAAAAGGTTGATATCCAGGATCTATAAAGAACTTCTCAAACTCAACATACACAAAACAGATAATCATATTAAAAAATGGGCAGAAGATATGAACAGACACTTCTCTAATGAAGACATACAAATGGCTATCAGACACATGAAAAAATGTTCATCATCACTAGCCATTAGGGAGATTCAAATTAAAACCACATTGAGATACTACCTTACACCAGTTAGAATGGCCAAAATTAGCCTGGTTTTAATTTTAAGAGATAACAAAGATTTCAGAGGTGAAGAGACACGGAAGCCCATGTCTTAAACTGGAGGAAAGGATATAGGATTTGCTGGGCCCCAGATAATTTGTTTGTTTCAGGAGTAGAGTTTAGTGGTTCATCACTTACATACAACACCCAGTGCTCATCACAACAAGTGCCCTCCTTAATACCCATCACCCATTTAGCCTATCCGCCACCCACCTCTGTCCGTAACCCTCAGTTTGTTCTCTATCTTTAAGAGTCTTTTGTGGTTTGCCTCCCTCTCTCCAGTTTTTTTTTTTTTTATTTGTTATGTTACTTGACTTATATTTCTCAATGACTCATCATGGATTTATTACTATTCCCATTTTGTAGTTGAGAAAACTGAGCCTTGCTTCTGAGGTTTTTCCCATGGGAGTAAGAATAGAGGTGTTTTTTTTTTTACTTTATTATTATTTTTTTTTAAAGATTTTATTTACTTATTTGACAGAGAGCACAAGTAGGCAGAGAGGCAGGCATATAGAGAGGAGGAAGCAGGCACCCTGCTAAGCAGAGAGCCCGATGCGGGGCTCGATCCCAGGCCCCTGGGATCATGACCTGAGTCGAAGGCAGAGGCTTTAACCCACTGAGCCACCCAGGCGCCCCAAGAATAGAGGTTTTAATGTCAGAATTTCTCTCTCTCTTTTTTAAGATTTTATTTATTTATTTGAGAGAGAAAGAGAGAGAGAGATAGCATGAGTAGGGAGAGGGGCAGAGGGAGAGGCAGATTCCTTGATGAGCAGGGAGCCCAACACCAGGCTCCACCCCAGGACCCTGAGGTCATGACCTGAGCTGAAGTCAAGTGCTTAATGGACTGAGTCATCCAGGTGCCCCTTAAGTCAGATTTTCTGATGCCATGGATAGTGCTGTTCCTTATTCTTGATATAACACATGCCACTGTCCCTCTGGTGACATCAGATGCGAAGCTGAGAAGTCAGACAAACTTGCATTCTCTTCGAATGTGAGATTTTGCAGAACTCACCCCAAGGGTAGGAAAGATACAGACGTCCGCTTGCCCTCACCAGAGAATATTTGCTTATATTCTAGAGTGAAAATGGGATTTATTCCTTCCTCTCCCAACCTCTCCTCCCACCATCCCCATTCCCTCTCTCTCTTTCTCTGTCTCCCTGCCTCTCCAGATGGGCAACTCACCAGCAGCTCTCCTTCCAGGTCCCTCCCTTGTTAATGTACCCGGGACATGTGCAGGAGCCCTCGCTGCATCCGGGGAATGGGCCCTGGGAATGAGGAAACAGTCTGCTTTGGCAGCTGCTTCTGTTGTGAGTAATACACTGTCTTTATCTCTGACCCGGAGGTCTCATGTTATCTGGCAAGTAGGTTACAATCTCACACCCTTCACAGTGGCTGACAGAACACCATGTTTTAAATGTTTAATCTCTCAGCCATTCATTCATCCAGGAGCTTTCTTTTTTCTTCTTCTTCTTTTAAAGATTTTATTTATTTATTTGACACGGAGAGAGAGCACAAGCAGGGGGAGAGGCAGGCAGAGAGAGAGGAAGAAGCAGGCTCCCCAATGAGCAAGGAGCCAGATGCGGGGCTCGATCCTGGGACTCTGGGATCATGACCTGAGCCAAAGGTCAGCTTAACCGACGGAACCACACCAGCGCCACCTTTACCTGGCAGCTTTCTTAAAGAGCACTTCTTGCTCAAGAGAGACTCCTCTAAGCCCTTGGGACACAGCAGTAAATTTCATAGAAGAGCCCCCTGACTTGATGGGCCTTAACATTGCAGGGGATGAAAAAAAACAAGGAAACAAGTCAAGAAGCTAATCTGGTGGCGCCTGGGTGGCTCAGTGGGTTAAGCTCCTGCCTTCGGCTCAGGTCATGATCCCACGGTCCTGGGATCGAGCCCCATATCGGGCTCTCTGCTCAACAGGGAGCCTGCTTCCTCCTCTCTCTCTGCCTGCCTCTCTGCCTACTTGTGGTCTCTGTCAAATAAATAAAATCTTAAAAAAAAAAAAAAAAGCTAATCTGTAGCTGGTGATAACTTCTGTGAAGGAAATCTTAGCTGTGCAGTATGGAAGAGAGTGACTCGATGTGAAGCAGAGTCCAGTTTGGAGAGGCGGCCAGACATGACCTCTCCGGATGGGTAATGTAATGGAAACAGGGTCGTGGTTCCTACGTGGGGTTGATTTTGTCCCCGCCCCCACCCCAGCAGGCATTTGCAATATCTGGACACATTTGATTGTCGTGCCTGGGGGAAGGTGGGATTACTACCGGCGTGTACTGGGCAGAGGCCCACGGGGTACGAGCGGTTTTCCGAATAGATGGCGTGGGACTACACAGGTGGGCTCTCTCCCCAGCTGGGACACACGGCATTTGTGTCCTACCAGAGCACTTCCCGACCCCCAAGAATACAAGGGACCTTTGGAGGCAGGACATAGGAATAGTCGGAGTGAGCGTAGGATCTGCTCTCTCTTGAAACCTTTGAAATCACTTGGTCTGACGTGTGCTGTGGGCAGATGCTTGTGCAGAGCAATGACATCATGACCACATTCAAACATCCCTGTGTCAGAAACAGGGGGCCTGGGGTGCCTGGAGGGCTCAGCCCGTTAAGCATCTGCCTTTGGCTCAGGTCATGATCCCAGGGTTCCGGGATTGAGTTCCCCATTGGGCTCCCTGCTCAGTGGGGAAGTCTGCTTCTCTTTCTGTCCCTCCCCCACTCATGCTCTCTCTCTCTCTTTCACTCTTTCTAATAAATAATCTTAAAAAGAAGAAGAAGAAGAAGAACAGGGGGGCAGACTAGCCAGCTCTGCTCAGACCTGTCTTAGCTGTCTTGGCCAAGCAGCTAAATGACCTGTTGTGCCATATTCTCTGGTAGAGGCAGCCGTGTGACTGCATATGGCCACAGACTGCGGGCAGGCGGGGGCTGTCCACCTCCAAGCTGCCAAAGTCTCCCATGTGTGGCCCTCGCTGTCTTTCCCCCACACCGACTGGGAGCCAAGGATGATAAGATCCTGGGGATGAAGGTGCCACAGAGGGAAGGAGGCTGGACTCTGAATCACTGTGTGAAAGGCCATGCACTGGATTTTCCTGCAGCAAACACTAAATTTTCATGGTATTAAGTCACTGGGATTTCGGGGCTTATGTGTTCTAGTAGAAGGGCTACCATAATTAAACCAGTAGGGCCAGGTCCTTGAGGCACATTACCCCTAATCTTTTCAGGGACCTTGCAAGAGTGGTGTTATTTTCAGTATTTAAACATACGGAGAAAGAGCCGGGTGTGCCGAAGTAACCTAAGTTACTAAGTGGAGAGAATCCGTAGCCAAATGCATGGTCTTTTCACTGTGCTGACTTAGCTCTGCTCCTTTCCTCTGTCGGAACTAGTTTGGAATGACTCTGGATAACTTTTTTGAGGGAGAGCTTCTCTTCAGAGATTTGCATCCTTCTCTTCTCTTCTGGTTTAGAGGAGGAACCACCAGTCTCCATGGCTGGTTTATATCAACACAGCATTCCCATTGCTTCAGATATTTAACCCAGGATAAGAGGTGACATGGTCATTAAAGAGGAACTACTCTGGCAGGAGCTGAACTTTGCTGTCAAACACTCCCAGATGGATGAAAACAAAACCTTCACAAATGGGATTGCTTGCAATTTTCCTTCATTTTTTTTTGTCTTCAATGAACTGAGAATATACATGAAGCAAAGAACTTTCTGCCTCTCTCAGTGGCTGGAAGTTGCATTTTCCTTCCCAGTCAGAGACTTTATTGGTCCCCAAGGCTGCTGGAAGGGGAAGTTAGCAGTAGCCAAACAGAGCCATTAAAGGAAATGGATGTTCACCTCTACCAGCCATGGGAGATCTGGGCAGCTCTTGTGTAGACGGGGCTGAGATGGGCAGTGTGGCTATCTTCGAGGTGCTCCCTCTAGGGCTGGTGTGGGTGGGTCTCCCAAGTAAGAGAAATGAGGCTGGGGAGACACTGAGATGGGTGTGGGTTTTTAACTCTGTCCAGCACCTCTTTGGGAAACCACTCTCCTCCATTTTTAGGCTTTGGAATGAAGTTGTGGCTGAGCACCTCTACTCCCAGGATGGAGAATCTGATCCAGACTTGACCAATCACTTATTTCCATCCCCATCTCCCACCACAACCCCAATCCCAGTGACCACTTTAGGCCTGGGTATAAAGCACCAATAGGAGTTATCCCGAGGATGTGTCTGTTCCTGGGAACCATCTCTCTGATTACAGACATATTTAACTGCCTTGGCTGGTGGGGTGTTAGGAATAGTCCTTGAGAAGAACCTGTTTAAGAATGCCGCCTCGGGGTGCCAGGTGGCTCAGTGGGTTAAAGCCTCTGCCTTCGGCTCAGGTCGTGATCCCAGGGTCTTGGGATCGAGCCCCATATCAGGCTCTCTGCTCAGTGGGGAGCCTGCTTCCTCCTCTCTCTCTGCCTGCTGCTCTGCCTACTTGTGATCTCTGTCTGTCAAATAAATAAATAGAATCTTAAAAAAAAAGAATGCAGCCTCACAGAAGAAAGCAATTTTAGAGGACTGGGGGAGGAAAAAAAACCTCATCCAGATAATGTTGTTTAGCCCTAGATATAGTGATAAATAAAGTCAACCAAATGCTTTAAGATTTCAGTTTTAGGGGGCACCTGGGTGGCTCTGTTGGTTAAGCGTCTGACATCATGACCACATTCAAACATCCCTGTGTCAGAAACAGGGGGCCTGGGGTGCCTGGGGGGCTCAGCCCGTTAAGCATCTGCCTTTGGCTCAGGTCATGATCCCAGGGTTCCAGGATTGAGTTCCCTATTGGGCTCCCTGCTCAGTGGGGAAGTCTGCTTCTCTTTCTGTCCCTCCCCCACTCATGCTCTCTCTCTCTCTCTTTCACTCTTTCTAATAAATAATCTTAAAAAAGAAGAAGAAGAAGAAGAAGGAGAAGAAGGAGAAGAAGAAGAAGAAGAATAAGAACAAGAACAAGAACAAGAAGAACAAGAACAAGAACAGGGGGGCATACTGGCCAGCTCTGCTCAGACCTGTCTTCTGTTCTGCTTGGCCAAGCAGCTAAATGACCTGTTGTGCCATATTCTCTGACTCTCTGTTTTGGCTCAGGTCATGATCTCAGGGTTGTGAGTTCACGTTCTCCGTTGCTCTGAGTTCAGCTGGGTGTCTTCTTAAGATTCTCTTCTTCCCCCTTCTGGTCCTCTGGCTCATACACTCTCTCTCTCAAATAAATAAATCTTTAAAAAAAAATTTCAGTTTTAAGAGCTATACTTCCCTGTGTTCTTTCTAAATTAGTTTTAGTTGGTATGTTCTCATTTGCAATCCAAAGGAACACATATACGAAAGGTTCTTCTAGATCAGGATGAGCACTTGGACCTATTCCCCAGCAGCAGGGAGAAGTTACTGAAGGATTGAAGCAAGAGAAAGACAGGCTCACAGGTGTGCTTCAGTGACCTGGCACCAGCTGGCCTGTTGTGGAGGACAGTTCAGAGAGCCAGAAAGGATGTGGGTGACCTGGCTAGGAGGGGGTTATGGTAATAGAGATGAGAGAGGTGAGTAGCGTGGATTTGAGTAGTGGAGCTCAGAGTGGAGAAAATAACACAGTGAGAGATAATTTAGGGGATAAAAGATAACACATGTATTAATGAATCAAGTATGGAAAAGAAAGGGAATTGTTAAGGATCACTCCTACGTTTCTGGCGTAGGAGAGTGGTTGAACCGGAGGGTTGTTCAGGGAAAAACAGAGCAATCTGTAAGACTAACAAATGTGGAGGGGGTGTAGAGATCATGAGTTTCACTTTTGAATCTATTACATTTTTGCTGTTTTTGTTCCACTCATGGAAATTTCAATTAGGCGGCTGGAAAGTTGGACCTGAGTTTCAGGGAAGAACTCTGGCCAGGAGGTAAACACTTGCAAGTCATCTTTGCATTGATGGTAATTTAATCTATGGGCTTGCATAAGATCATGGAGTGAAAGGTTAAGAGTGAGTGGGGAATATGCCTGGAGCTGTGCCTCGGGTACTCATTGGGTCCGATATTTAATGGCTAAGCAGAAAAGAGTGAGTCTACAATTGAAGGCAGAGGAAGGGCAACCAGAGAGGTAGGAGGAAATCAAGGGGGCCACTGTGTCAGCCAAGGCAGGAGAAATGTGCTTGCGGATGTTGTGGTCAGCATTGTTGATTGCTGCTGACAGGTCTAATAATCTGAGAACTGAAAAATGCTAATCAAATTTAGCAACACGCATGCCACTGGTGACCTTGCTTCAATATTGTGATCAGAGCACAGGTCAGATGGTGTGGGTGGAGGAGGGCGTGAGGAGGGATGAAATGCAGATGGGTTCTCATAAACCACACTTTCAAGGCAGTAAAACTTGCACGTGCAAAAAGGAACCACCAGCAGCTAGATGCATGCCAGACCAATTGAAGTGGGGGTAAGATCTGCCTAGATTTCTCAGAGCACATTTATGCTTGGCTCTTTGTCCACTGTTCAGTTATGTTCATGCAAATTATTTGAAATATACCCTTTGTTAGTTTCTGCGTTATGTAGAGAGTTGAACAAGTCTCGGTACTTGGCTTTGAGGAACTGATCATCTAGATGGGGAGACAGACTTGTAAAAACAGTGTTCTAATTCAACATGGTAGTGCAGTGAAAGAATGCAGAGGAAATGTTTCTGAGAGAAGCAGCCAAGGCCCCTTGGTGGAGGTGAGAGCTGAACCAAGTCTTGAAGGATACCAAGTCTTGTAGGATTTGTGTCACTCGCTGTAGAATTAGGACAGTTCCATACATGGAGATAGTCTATAGGAAAAAAAAAATGGGCATCAATACAGTTAGCCTTCATGCACCTAATGGAATAAATGTATAGAAAGCTAGGATTCAGTTTACTTCTACTGGTGATGTGGTCTAACCAGCACTAGTTGGCTCTGTACCCACTGAAAAGGGAAAAAGCAGAGCTGTTAGGTGTGAATCGAAAAGAACCTTTCCTGAACTTCTTATCTCCATGGGGTTTCAGAATGAAATACATCAGCTCCACAGGGACACCTCTGACAGATGGGAACCTATTTAACAAGCCATGGAAAATGAATAGGTTGGCTCTAAGAGGGACCACACAGTTGCAGAAATCTATTCTCAGAGATGTGGGTGTTGGTGGGACCCAATGACCCACATTCAGGAATATTTGTCTATTAATTAGGGCAGGTGGTTCCATCCCAGAAGGCTTTGCCTAGCAACTGTAAGATTATCCTCAACTTCAGTCTTGGGAAGAAGTCCAAGTGTGAGAAATCAGGTGGTGTGCACAGAAGAAAGAGGGCTCTGAACCTGAGCCAAATGCTCTATCTCTTCTCCTATTTTCCTCACCTAGGTGAGTCATTGTGACACCCCAATAGATCCCCAAACAGAATCACTCTCACCCCAGAAACTTAAACTCTCTACGACCTTTTCATCTGGCACCAGAATGCCAACGATGGATGGCTTCAAATAAGGATATGAACACGATGTTTGAATGTCATTACAGGATGGATGGGACATGGGATAGGTATGATGTTCTGCATACTCTATTGGCTTGCCTTTTGTTTCATTGAGCTCATTCACTGAGCAAATATTTATTTAGCATTTTTCATAGACTGGAGGCACAATAATAGTTTAAGACAAAAGACATCGACTAGGTCATTTCAGTGCAGTGGGATAATTGCCACAGTAGGGAGGCTTAGGTTCAGGAGCTGTAAGTTTAGGGAGCCTGAAAAAGAGGTGGGTAATCCAATCTTTGAATGTCATGGAAGGCTGACAGGGGGAGGTAAAATGTAAGAAACCTTGGGATTTATGTTGAGGAAGAATGAAGGGATGGAGTTGTATGAAGTGAGGATAGGTATCAAGACCAGGAGACATGAGCGAGGCATATTTGCTGAATGACTCATGGCGTGGGATTTGCAGGACAAAGAGAGAAGTATAAGAAATGAGGTGCAGAGGTCAGCCAGGGCTATATCACGTAGAGTCTCAAATGGCGCGCTAAGGAGTTCCAATATTATCCTTTAGCTAACCATAGAACAGGTTTCACTGGAAAGGAGTAATTGTTTCATGTTTGTACTTCAGAAACTATTCATTAATTCACTCATATTCAGAAAATACTTCCTAGTCTCTGTTCTGTGCCAGACACTCTACTGACCACTGGAAATACTGTGATGTTCCAAGTAGGCAGCATCCCCCGCCCTTGAAGAGCTTATAAGTGACACAGACATTATGCAGGTGATTTAATGGGTCATTGGGATAGCATTGTGGAATGCAGAGAGGGGGGTTTGGGGGCAGGTGGTCAGGGTCATCTTAAAGTCTTGTGGCAGTGAACCAGACAGAAGATGGTGGTGGCTTGTACCAAGGCAGAGAGCTGGCATGAATGGATTGATTCCAGGGATGGAATGGAAGTAGAGGCCATAGGACACCGGCATCAAATGTATGAAGGAAGGAAGGTGCAAAAGGCAACTGGGATCTTCTAGTGACCATAAATGTCTCTTGATGAAATGACATGTTAGGGTTCAGCCTTCTCTCTGAAGAAAAAGGAGGCCATCCAGACTTTGCAGTTCAGTTGGTGCATCCCTGAGATGAATGCTGACGTGGTGAGAGGTGGCATGCAAGTCCAAGGCTGAGATCTCAGTACCTCACACCCTCAGGAGAAGATCACTTGGCATAGCCAGTTTCTGGGCAGCTAACACGAGAAAGGCTTAGTACAAGGTAATATGCAAGAAAGGCCCATTCAGGGGCGCCTGGGTGGCTCAGTGGGTTAAAGCCTCTGCCTTCGGCTCAGGTCATGATCCCAGGGTCCTGGGATCGAGCCCCGCGTTGAGCCCCGCGTCGGGCTCTCTGCTCAGCAGAGAGCCTGCTTCCCTCTCTCTCTCTGCCTGCCTCTCTGCCTAGTTGTGATCTCTATCTGTTAAATAAATAGGTAAAATCTTAAAAAAAAATAAAAAAGGCCCATTCAGGGTTCCTGTCTAGGACTTTTCTTGGGCCTGAGCTCTGCAGTTTCAGATTCTTCTTATATCAGGCCAGGAGATTTTTTTTCCCCCAAATATAGCTGTATTTTATATTAAAATTTTAATTATGAATATTTCAAACAAAAATGTACAGGAAATAATATGACACCTGTGTAGCCATCACTGATATTTTTTATTTTTATTTTTTTAAAGATTTTATTTATTTGATAGAGATCACAAGTAGGCAGAGAGGCAGGCAGAGAGGGAGGGGACAGGCAGACCCCCTGCTGAGCAGAGAGCTGGATGCGGGGCTCGATCCCAGGACTCTGAGACCATGACCTGAGCTGAAGGCAGAGGGCTTAATCCACTGAGGCACCCAGGCGCCCCAATCACTGATATTTTAAAGAATGACGTCACATCCTGTTTGTTTCAGGTATCTTACTTAGGCAGTTAAAGTGTAGTCAAATCATTGTTGCTCTCTCTTCATCATCCTGAACATCTCAGAGGAAACTGTCACTGTAAGTCGGTGAATTGAATTGCTTATCCTTCCAGGTTTGGTGGACATACACGTATCCACAAACAACTCATCGTTTGTGTTAAAAACTTACAGAAACTGAATCACGCCTGATCATTTCCCATCTCGTCTTCATTCAAAATGTTGCCCTTGAGATTTCCCCATGTTGATAAAAGTGGATTCAGTTCATTCATTCTGTCTTTGTGTGTAGCCCCTTGCAACGATAGTTAGCATTTATAGATCCATTTCCCTTGTTGAGAGATCGTAACTTTCTCTCTACTTTTTCCCTTAGGTAAAAATTTCTATGTGTTCACTATTGTAGCTGGCTGTATCCTCACCAAAACCTGGTGATCTCCTTATTGTTGCTTTTTGACAGTCTGTAAGTGAATTTATATCTCATTAATTAAGTATTTACTTTCCTGATTATGAGTGAGGTTGAGGGTTTTTTCCTCACATGTTATTAGCTATTTGAGGTTCTAACCCCCATCAGTCACCCATCGACAGGCTTTGTCCATTTGTTGTTTCACTTTCTGTTATATTAATTTTCTGACTGACTTGTAGAAATGTGTTCTACATCATGCGTGCTTGGTTCTTTTTTGGTCCAGAGGTTGTAATTGTCTTCACTTAGTCTGTGATTTTATTGCTTTTCATTTTTTGGTATTTTTTTTCTTTATGGCAAAAAAATTGTTTTGTTGTTTGTTCATTCAATTTAATATGCATTGTAATTATGAATTTTCTCCCTTAGAATGTATGTTTCTTTTGTACTGCTTGAGAAAGTTTTGCCTAATTCAACACAATCAAGCCTTTTTTCTTCTATTTTTTTCTTCTTCTAAATGTTTTATGGGACTTACTCCCATAATTAGGTATTTGATCCATCTGAAATTTATTTTTACACATAGGCAGGGCTGGGTTCTCATTTTATCTTTTTTGTTATGGACAGTCAATTCACAGTCTCTACACCATTACCGAAGTTGTCTCTGTAACACCACCTCTGTCATGCAAACTCCCATGTACACAAGGGTCTGTTTCTTTGTTCTGTTCCCTGGATTATTTTTTCCTGTACATCTTCTACCTGATTAAAATATTAACATTTTAATTAATATTAGTATTGTTAATATGACTCATAATCATATTAATAATCTATATGCAAATATAAGCAGATTAAGCATATTACATGTTTACATTAAAATAAAATATTCCTAATACCAACCCATACTCATCCTGTGTCTCCCCCTTCTCCCTCCTTCTCATCAAAGTTGCCTTTTCCATGTATATGTTTTTTTCCTTTTTCAAGGCTATCTTAGCCTATTTTGATTTTCAGTTTCCACAGGAATTTTACAGTCTTTTTGTCCAGGTTCACAAAAAGTCCTGCTGGAAATCTGACTGCAATCACACTGAATTTGTAGATTAACTTTGGAGCAGTTGGAGTCTTTGTTATATTGGTAATGGCCATCTGTGTTAGATTTATCTGTTTTCATTCATAGGATTTCTTTTTTGTCTTTTTGTAAAATCCTACATTATCGACACAAGGGTTTTGTACATTAAAATTTTTATTTGAAATATGTTTTGTCTGGAAAATAAGTCCCCGTTTGCACTTGACAACAACTGTATACCTCTTCTCTGCTTCTTTTCTTTTAATTTTTATCGACATATCATGTAGATACAGATAAGGGGACAAATCGTAACTGGAAGTGTTGGTTACAAAGCAGTTGTGGTCAAGAAAGTGTCACCCAGATCATGAAAGAGAATGTGCACTTTCCAGAAGCCCCTTCATGCCCACTTTGAGTCACTGCCCTTCCTAGAGATCTTTCGCTATCCTTTTTATCAAACACCATAAAACAGTTTGCCTTTTTAAAAATGTTATGTAAATTGGATCATATACTATGCATTCTTTTGGATTGACTTTTTTGTTGTTCTTACTCAACATAGGGTTTTAGAATTCATCCATATTTTTGCATAAAGTTGTCATTTATTTTCACTGCTGCATAATGTTCTATTGTGTGAATATTACTTATCTATTTACTTATCTATTGAAACTTTGATGGGCATTTGGGTAGCTCCTAGTGGGGGGCCATTATGAGTTACGTTGCTGTGAACATTATTGCGTCTTTCAGTGAATACATGCATACAAATATTTGGGTATACACTTAGGTGTGGGATCACTGGATCACAGGCTAAATGGGTATTCAGTGTGTAACAAGTACTTCCAAAAAGTTTTTAGGCACTATATGGAGAATTCTGGGGCTCTACAATACCAATCATTGGTTTTGTCTTTCTTTTACATTGATTATTTATAATGAGAGAATAGTGATATCTCATTATGGTTTAATTTGCATTTTTTCAGAAGACTAATGAAATACAGTATTTCATTTTTCTATTTTGTTAGTCTCTTGAGTGTCCTCATTTGTGAAGAGCCTGTTCAGATTTTTCGTTATTGTTCTGTTGAGTTGGTTGTATTTCTGTGATTGATTTGGACAAGTGTGTATTTGGGCACTCGTGCATGCGCACATGCGTGTGCACACACACACACACACACTGCTTTTCAGTGCCTTCCCAGTATATTTTGATAAACAGTCATTCTTAATCTAATGTAGTATCACTTATCACTGTTTTCTTATATGGCTAGTGCTGTTTGTGTCCTATTTAAGAAATTCTTACCTACCCCAGTGTCATGAAACAATCCTCTTCTGTGTTCTTTAAAAGCTTTATTATCTTCCTTTCATATGTAGGTCTATGATCTATGTCTAGTTACCTTTTGTAAATAGTATGATGGGGGAGTCAAGATATGTCTTCTTTCCAGTGGGATATCCAGCTGACACATTGCCATTGATTGACAAGAACATTCTTGCACTTACTACATTGAAGTGTCACTTTTGTTATAAATCAGATGACCACATATGTTAGAAACTATTGTTGGACTCTATTCTGTTCCAGTGACCTATTTGTCTATCATTAGGCCAATATCACACTGTTTTAATTATCACAGTTTTGTAACAGGCCTTGGTATCTTATTGGGTGTGTCCTTTGATTTGGTTTTTCTTCTTCAATATTACTTTGCCTATTCTTGGATGTTTGCATTGTCATAAAAAGATTTAGAATTAACTTATAAATTTCCACAAAAATTACATTCTGGGGGAGAATTTGCAACCTGACAACATGAAATCTTTCATTCTGTGAGTAGAGAGTAACTTTCTAATTAATTGGTTCTCTTAACTTCTCTCAGTAATTATTAAAATTTCTCATTTCAGAAGTCTTGTAGAACTTTCATTAACTTAATTTATTCACAGATATTTGACATCTTATGATAAATAGCATATCTTAAAAATCACATCTTTGTTAAGGCTATATTATATTTTATATCTCTTTTAAATAACATGAAGCTGATTTTTTTTCAAGCTGACCATTTCTGTCTTTTCTGACAAGTTTAGTCCATTTACATCGCTGATGTGTGTTAATTTGTTTTCTCTCACCTATTTTGAATTGTCTGCATATCATATTTTTTCTTTACTTCTATCTCCATATTTTCTGTATTCCATGGGATTGATCAATTTTATTTATTCCAGTCTCCTCCTTACTGTCTTGGAAGGTGCACATTATGCTTTTATTCTTTTATTGGTTTCCCTTAATATTTCAACATAACACCTCCTTTGTGGGAGTCGATATGAGAATTTAGTAGCAATAATGAGGCAGTGTATTCTGAGTGCACGGCCCATATGTACTAAAAAAAAAAAGGTAATTATTGTTATGAGTATTCCTGCTTGACTTTTAGAAATATTATCAAGATCCAAAATTCATCATCTTCCCTTACTTCCTCTCATTGTGTATCTCTCTGGATCACTCCCTAGATCTTTGTAAGGCTGGATATCAAACCTGTGGTAACAAAAGGACTTTGATATCTGAGTTTTCTCATCATAAGAACAAAATTGAGTCACTAAAAGCACCAAGGATGTCTGTACACAGAATAGCTTCCAAAGACAGTTGGAGGCCAGGGTAGTGGAGTCTCCCCTTGAAGCTTTTGAGCCTAGAAGCCGATGTGTACTTTTTCCAGCTGGCCTAAATGTGACTTATAAAAGGTTGATTGTGATCCACAGTAAATGATCAGAGTGTCACAGTATTGATCTTTGGGGATTTCTGCCCCCCCAGAAGTTTTTTATTGGGGTGCTTTCATTTATTAACAGAATTGTGCCATCTCATTTCCATGAAGAGTTTCTCTTGTCTGTTCATAATCTCTTTCTTCTTCTTTTTTTTTTTAAGATTTTTTTTTATTTGAGCGAGAGCATGAGTTGGGGGGGTGGTGGGCAGAGGGAAAAGCAGACTCCGTGCTGAGTGGGGAGCCCAGCTTGGGGCTTGATCCCAGGACCCCAAGATCATAACCCGAGCCAACATCAGATGTTTAACCAACTGAGCCACCAAGGTGCCCCTGTTCATAATCCCTTCCAGTCATAATTCATGGGTCTCTGGCTCTGAGGAACAGTTATGGATTCTGGGTTCACTGTCTTTTCAATCTGCAAAATTTCTGACTATAATGTCATCATTTTACAACACTGTTCATGATTCATGCAAATACCAGCCCTGATGTAATCTGGGAACACATCTAACAAAGGGTCTTGACTCATTTCAAAATCTTTATGATTTTTTTGTTCTTGTTACTTGAGGATTACATAATACTAATACTATATGTGGATTACATAACACTAATACTTGTATACCTTTCAGATGTAATGTCCGACCCATTATTACACTCAGTGCTACCTGGTAGATTTGATTTCTCATTTCAAGATCCTACTTTCCCCTGCAAAAGCAGGACGATTTGAGTGTAAATTCTGTAGGGGAAACAGTAAGATTTTACTCCTTCCCACTTAAAAAAAAATGTTTCTGAAATATTACCTAGTCCAGTCTGATCTTACTTGGGGAATTGGAAGCAAGATCCAGAAACAACAATTTCCTTCTTTGGTGTGGGCCTCCAAAAGGCATCTAAAAACTAATTTGTGAGTGAATCTGATCTTTGATCATAACTCCAACACTTGCATTAATTTCTGCTTCAAGTTGACATTACAGTTTGAGTATATCAAACAAATTCAAGGTCGACCAAGAGGGGGACAGGTGACAGTAGAGAAGGAAGGAAAAACAACCATTTAGCCCTAGAAAGCATTTTTATAATTGTGGAGAATATCTGGACAATGGTAAAGCAGATATCTCATTCTCGGGAAGGTCAGCCATGAAATGTTTTAAGATTTAAAGACAGTGGGGATATCGTTACTAAATTTGCCAGAAGCCCCAGAGCTAACTGCTTTCCATGTGAGCTTTTGATTGAAGTGAAATTAGTTTCCACTTGCAGTAACCAAACTCTTTGGCCACTGTTGGCTTGTTTGTTTCTTTTAAGTGATGCTCCATCTCTCCAGGGGCATAATTAGTTAAGAGGCCGAGAAAAACAGCTGGATCTCCGGGGAATCCATACCCATGAAATTGCTTCATTCTTTCCAAATTGCTTATGTTTTCCAGTTGTTTTAAGGAAGTTCTTCCACTAAATGAAATTGTTATTTTAATCCTTACCCTCTTGTGCACCCCCCCCACCATGTCCCCACTGCTACCTTCCTTCCTGTTAATCCATTTGAAGGCATGTACATTCCCCTACCAGGAGTCCTAAAACTAAGCTTGAGTCTTCTATTCACTCTTCTTTCTCATCTTCTTCAAAGGCATGCACCTGCTTTGTGTTCAGGGCGATCAGCTACTATGGAATTTTCTAATGTCTGAAGCTCTCTAGAAATAAATTACATCCTTTGAAATAAACTTTCCTATTTATTTTTACCTTCTCTTTCCCTTTTGGGATAGAAACAGCCTTGCTTTCCTTCACAGCATTGCAAACAGGAGAAGTATGTTATCTCTGTGTTCAAGACTGTCTTGCATCCACACCATCCTGGCTCCGTCTTCAAGCTGCAAGACTCACGGCCACCAGTCTTCTCCACATCTCTGTTTTTCAGTCTCATTAAAAGGGATATGGGGAAATGTTGGTTCAAAGGTACGAAGTTTCAGTTACACAGGCTGAATAAGTTCTGGACACCCAATGTGCAGCACAGTGACAATCATGAATAATACTACATCGTATACTTGAAATTTCCCGAGAGAATAGATTTGAAGTGTCCTCACCATGCACAAACGATGATAACTATGGGGGATGATAGGTACACACATTAATTAGCTGGATTGTAGTGATCTGTCCATGACATATACATGTGTGAAACATCACATTGTATACTTTCACAACATGCAATTTTTGTCAGTTATACCTCAATTAAGCTGTTTTTTTTCTTTAATTTAAAAAAAAGGTGAAAAATACATTAGAAGAAACTACTGTGAATTTCTGTGGGACTCTGACCCATTCACTGAGAAAATTACATTTCTGGGCTACAGCAGGGACAGCATTGGAGGAGAGATGAGAGCATAGATTTTGAGGTCTGAGCAACATGACTTTGGGTCCCTGATCCAATATTTACTTGCTGTGCACCTTTGCACAATCTCTTAACCTCAGCTCCCCATCTGTAACTTGTGAATAATAGTAATAATACTTGCCATAAAGGAGTGTTAATTTTAAATGAGATAACTTATATAAAGCGTTTAGGACAGAGCTGGCACATTATAAGCTCCTAATGCCATGTTAAATATTAATAATGATATTAATAATGTTGGGGCACAGAGAGTACTGTTCCCCACAGAGGCAACCTACTGATGGAATTCAGGAAAAAATATAGCCAGAAAGTTAATTTGCTTTGTGAACTGGTCGACTGCAAACAGGAGATGTGGTTATGCAAATTCCAGAAATAATAGCTAACATTTATTTCAGCTTGCCAGAGTATATTCACTGCCCCAATGGTTTTCAAATCTTATTGTGAATAAAAATCCTCAGGAAGCTTGTTACAAATGCAGAAGTCCAGGTTCCATCCTTATAGGTTTTACTTTGGTTCCCCTGGAAGTAAGGATTCTGCTTTTTTAGGAAGTAACCTACATGTTTCCATTAAATCTACATAACAAACCACCCAAGTCTAGTTCCAAAGGTAACTGTGACTCCTGGTGCTTTAGAGAATTGTCCTTGAAGTCAGGTCAGTCAGCCTACCTTGGCCTCTAGAATATTCTAGAACATTGGTCTTCAATAGATCTTGCCTGAGTTCCTTCAAAGGCATTAGAACCCTTCCGGTGTTAAGTTCATTGATTAAAATGAAGTCTGACATCATTAGAACAAGAAGTCTTTGTACTCTCTTTTCAACTTTTCTGTCGATCTAAAGTTAGCCCCAAAGAAAAATTTATTTTAAAAAATTAGGTTATAAATTCTTCTTATTATCCCAAATGCCTTTTCAACTCCTGGTATTCCATGTAATAGTAATAATTATCATCCTAGATTCAGAGGAAGGCTGCATTTTTTCATGTGAGGACCTGTAATGCAAGTGAACTGGTGTTTTTGCAGGGGACCATCCATTCATAAGGGACTTTGTCAGCCTTTTCATGTCTCTGAGGCCCGAAGACAAGGAGAAGGGAGAACCAGGGCCTGACTGTAGAGAAGCATGCTCAGGCAGCTCAGGGCATGCCCGGCTGGACGGGAGGTGGGGCCAGAGAATCAGGAGGAAGCATAGTCCAGGTCAGTGTTTTGCAGACAAGCAAAATCCCTTAGGTGTTTTGCTGATTCAAAAGCCCTGGGGTAAGTAGTCAGTAGTGATTACGATGACCGGTCAAGTTTGGGAACCACAGATATCAGTAAAGAATTAGAAGCTAGAGGAAAATCATAAGTTGTGTGTTCAGATAATTGGACCCCAGGAGAACGAGGAACACACCTCGGAGAGTTCTTCCCAGTGGAGCTCAGAGGGTAGGAGTCTGGTAGGTAGTATGTCATTGCAGAAACTCAGACAGGAGGGCTGGGGCTGTAGCAGAGGCAGATGCTATATCTGTGACCCAAGATGAGAAATTATTTTGGTGTTCTGGGCTAGCACCAGTGCTGCAGGATCAAAGTTCTAGGAGAATTATCAGGTGAGTTGTACACAGACACCACTGGGTAAATAGTAGAGAAAGGGTTTGTTTTTTCTTCAGAGGCTTTGTGCTTTTCTGGATTTTTCTCGGGGGGTTATTACTGGTTTCCAAGACTTACCTTTGTGTGACAGCCTTGATTCTGAAGGTTCATGATTGCCAGAGACTGTGAGTTGTAGGAAGAGCGTAGGACCAGATGTGGCCTGTGCCAAGCCATCCCGCTGACTTGTCCTCTTCTGGGCACATTTTCCTGAAGGAGACAATGTGCCTGTGTTGGTCCTGGGAAAAGGGCAGAGCCAGGCAGATGTCAGAGACCTCTGGTCCTCGTCCAGAACCACCGTACTAGGGAATAACAGGTGCAAAGGACAGCAGGTACAGTGATTTTTTAATAAAATATTTAAGGCATATAAAATATATAGAGACAAATATAAAAGGCACACTAGTACTTACTCCCAAGCTTAGACAATAAAACACCACAAATAAAATGGATGCACTCTTTATACTTGTGTCATAATGCATTTTCCTCTTTACAACCTCAGGTGGTCACTATTTTGAATTTAGCTTGTACCAGTCCAAGGCCTCTTCTATCTCTTCTATTTCTGCATGTATCCATAAACCATATTTATATGATTTTTTATCATGTTTTAGCTTTTATATAATTGTTGCCATGCTTTATTCTTCTGCTTTCTTCTTTAATTCAATGTGTATTTTTGAGAATTATGCATGTTAATATATGTAGGTCCAGCCCTTTTATTGAATTCTCTTGTAGTATAAATACATCACAATTTATTCACTTGTTACTAAATATTGTGCTGCACTGAACTCTCTTGTATATATTTCCTATGCCCTTGTGTAATTGTTCCTGCAACAACGTGGATGGAACTAGAGGATATTATGCTAAGCTAAATAAGTCAATCTGAGAAAGACAATTATCATATGATCTCTCTGACATAAGGAATTTAAGAGGCAGAGCAGGGGGTCATAGGGGATAGGGAGGAAAAGATGAAAATTGATGGGATTGGGAGGGAGACAAACCATAGGAGAGTCTTAATCTCAGAAAATAAACTGAGGGTTGCTGGTGGCATAGGTGGGGGGTGTTGGGAGGGATGGGGTGGCTGGATTATGGACGTTGGGGAGGGTATGTGCTATGGTGAGTGCTGTGAATTGTGTAAGACTGATGACTCACAGACCTGTATGCCTGAAACAAACAATACATTATATGTTAAAAATTAAAAAAACAATAGAGCTTCCTGGGCTATAATGTGTGCACATCTTCTAGATATTTCCATATTGCTCTCCATGGCGTGGAGACCAGCAGAGTATGACCTCTCCACGCTCCACCTCACTGTCAATAGTTGGTATTGGTTGGCTTTTCATTTCTACTAATCAAATATTTGATTGGTGTCATCTGATTGTGGTTTTATTTTGCATTTTCTTGCTTATTATTGAGGTGGTGCATTTACGTTTACTCTTCCAAGGATTTCCTATTAATATCTTATACCTCTTTGACCTCTGATTATTGCTTCTTTTTTAAAATGTTGATTTCAAGGAGTTCTTTACATGTTCTGGACAGTAATTCTAGTTGTTAAATTGTATTAAAATATACCTCTCAGGCTGTGGGGTATCTTTGTGGGGAAAGACATCTTCTTGAACGTCAAAGATCAAGTAAGAGAAGGAAGAAGCATGCACTTAACATGAAAAACAGGAGGTGTGAGAATGGAAAATAATAATGGATTGCTTAGGTCAGAGGGATGGGATCAAGAGCCAGAATTTATAGAGTCTGAGGCTGAGCCCTTGGAAGAATCTTCATGCTTTCTTTGGTCTCTCACCTGTGGGCTAGTGGCAGCACCATTGTCACAGAACCAAATATGAATCAAGGGAAGAATAAGGAACTGAGCTGTTACTTTTGTCAGCACTCAGTGAACACACACTACACACCAGTCTTGTGCACCACCTCACTCATGTTATACACACACTACATATAGTATGTGCAGATGACACAGACCTTGACCTCCAGGAGTTCTCAGTATGGCCAGCGGGACCCAACTCTAAAGAGGCCATTGTGTGATGATGTGATAAGAGCCTTAAGAGAGCTGAGGACAGGGTACTATTGGAGTCATTGATTTCTTCATTCATGTGTGAAGTATTTTTTGAATATCTACTATGGGGACAAGGCACATGGCAGTGAACAAGAGAGACAAGAACTACAGGAGCCCATATTTTAAAGATGTGAGATGACTAATAAACTCTTAGCAAATAAAGCTACTTCCATGAATAAATAATTATTAGAAAGTTCCTCAGCAAGCTAATTCACATAATGATGAATTGCATGCTGGACATATTTTAAAAAGGATAATGCAGTGGCAAATGTAGAGGGGTGGTCTATACAGATGGTGTGGCCAAAGAAGGCCTGTCTGAGGAGCCACTGTTTGAGATGTATCCAATGAGAAAGACTTGGCCGTATCACTTCCAGGAGGACAATATTCCATGTACAGAAAGAGTCAAGTGCGGGTCTGCAAGGGAAGAATGAGCTTAGGCTTGATGGGATAAACAGAAACCACAGAAAAAGAGAGAGATGGGATCTGTTGGCAGGGGGGCTTTGAGATTGAAGGTAGGTTGTGAAGCAGAGCTCATATTAGGCAAAATCTGGAAGGATGGAAACTAAAGAACATTCTAACTACAGGAAATAACATGAACAGAGATTAGGAGAGTAAATATACTGGGAAAAGTCAAAGTTTCAGCATCTAAGTCCATTAATCTGTGTAACTACAGAGTCAGATGCAAGGTCCAGCAGGCCATGGCATGTGGTTCTTCCTGATGTGTGGGCTCAGCCCAATTGCCCACACACTTGTGTCTCCTAATCTAGAGTCCCGAAACCTCTATAGGTTCCAACTTCAGACAAAAGCCATCAAGTAATCCAGCCAGGGGAGATTTTTTTTTTCCCCAGTGATGTGACTGAACAGAATTCAGATTCTGATTTTTTAGCAAGGGCTAAGAGGATTAGTTAGCTTCAACCAAATTCCCATCACTGAAGCTTCTACTTTGGCTTTGGTAGTAGCTGCCGGGTGACATTTTCTTTGCCAGATGTATCATGCAGGTTTCTAGATGATCTCATTACTGGGGATAAACAGCTGAATACAAATAGACCAGGCTTATCAGAATGCTGAGCAGGGGCAAGCCATGAAACTTTAAATCATACCTCCTGGTCAATGACCCAAGTCTATGCAGTACTGGAGTCCAGCCCCAACCCCTAAATCTCCAGAGTGCCCCTCTCAGCTCTCAACATCACTCACTCTAAGGGGTAGTTTTAAACATGTGCATGTTTCAGCAGTCTTCCCAAGCCCTAGAGAAACCCCCCCTTTGCTTTTGAGAGAATAGAAATGTTCACTTGACCTGCTGAATGCTGCTTGATGATAGGGGGCACAGGATATCTCTTCCTTCCCAGGAGCTAGCTCTGGAAAGTCTTTTCAAATCACTTTATGGCTCTTAGTTCTGCTTAAATGACTCCAATCATTTGAATAGTCTTTGGTGATGAAAATAGTTACCAAGAGACTCGGAGGCATCACTCCCCCTAATCAGAAACATACCATCATTCCTGATTTTCACTCTCTTCCCTTCTTCTTTTATCAGATTTCTTAAAGTTAGGCATTATTTAAAAAGAGTGTTTTGTTTTCATGATTTTCTGTACACAGAGATGCACTCTCATTCCTTAATTCTATTCCCAAGGAATGCTCCTTCTTCTCAAGAATGTACCCACAGCTGCATTTTGCTCTTGGCCATCATTTCCTAATCATAAAGCTCACCTACTTTTCATGGGGGACAGCACTGTATTTCTCCAGAAGAAAGATACTATAGATGTTATCCCATCAAGATATTTGTGTGACTCTGGCAACCCTGGGAAAGGAGCTCCTGTGGTGTATTGATTTCACCAGCTGAATAGAAAGGGAGACACACATATACACACTGATTGCGAGCTTTATTTTGCAAAGACTGCATTTCTGCCGTCTCTGTCCTCTAAGGCCGTCTCAGGGCTTGGTGGACCACTGCAGGGCCAGCAAGCCAGTGCCCTGGGGCAAACTTGCAACTTGAGCCTTATTTCTAGAATATTGTGTCATAAGAGATGATCATTTGGACTCTTATTTTGTATTTTATTATTATTATTTTGGGGGATCCTGTTATTTCTTATTGTATGGCTGTGGGAAATGGTTTCCATTGAAATAGCAATAAGGGAAGGCAGGATGAAATCAGCAGAGCTTTGGAATTTATAGCCTGCTCCCATGATTGCTCCCTCTTCATCTGATGTGGCTGAAAGTCTCTCCCGTTAGAAAGATCTAATGTGCCTTCAATTTATTCAGTGAGCACTTGGGAATTGTGTAACCGTTCCATGAGGCAGCAACTCCTTTCACATACTGCATGGCGTCCGTAACCCATAGGAAGCCATTTCATGAGAGAATGGTAATGAGTCCCAAACCCTAAACAGAGACGGAATAGGTTAAGTTGCAAAGTCTATTGATAAAATAACCAAATAATCCATGCTGTAGGGGGATAAGAAGGAGGAAGGTCAGTCTTTATCAGAATTTTCAGACAATCAGTAGTCATCAAGAGAGAGGTAGCATTGGCCCATGGGGACTATTCAGAACTATATAAAGACCCAGCCTTTAGTCTGAGATCTTAATTGTGGTCTGGAAAACACATGAACATGAAATGACCTTCTGCTGAGAGTGAACCTCTCCAGTCTTCTGCCATTTGACGATGTCACTTTAGTGAGCCACTGAGGTCTGAAGATGGGATCCTGACAAGGCTAAGGCTAGAATTTCTGAATGGGTTAGCACCAAATGAATCTCAGTCCTTCCCTTTGTTATTTTTTTATCACTTTGAGTAAATATTTAAACTCCCTAACTTTCACTTTTTTTAAAGTTAGGGATGTTCTTAGTTCATATAATTACTTTGAGAAGTAAGTAATTCGTGCTAAACACCTCACCCATAGCAGTTAGTAAAGGCTTAGTAAAGGCTAGCCTGTGTTCTTGGGGTAGGAAAGCTGAAAGCTGAAAACAATGGTTGGCCTTTTCCAAGGCAGTATTCTTTAGAAGAGTAAAGCCAGATGGAACTTTGAATGAGAAATGTTTCCTTCCTTCAAATTGCTTTCTCACCAAACTACTGTCACTGAATATCTCTTGGGTACCTCTCTTTCTCACCTAGGTCTGTAATCAAGACAACAGTCCTTGTGTTTTCCCTCTGATTTTTTAAAAAAACATATTTATTTGACACAGAGAGAGAGAGAGCACAAGCAGGGAGAGTGGGAGAAACAGGCTTCCTGCTTGAGCCCAAACCGGGACTTGATCCCAGGACCCTAGGATCATGACCTGAGCCAAAGGCAGATGCTTAACTGACTGAGCCACCCAGGCTTCCGTTTCCTCTGATTTTTGCCATATTAGCTGGATTCCAAAACCATCTTTACTGTTTTCATACAGACTTAACACAATTCTTTGCCCTAATCCATACCTGATTGTATCTGGCTAACATTCTGTTACTCCATCTCTAACTCCAGTGCCCACACCTATTCTGAAACAGTCCTGCTCTAAATTTGAGTAATAGCTACATTTATCACCTGCCCCCTGCCCCAAGCAGGACACCAGAAGGGCCTTTACCTTTGCTCTACATCAGAATTACAGAGGGTTTTGTTTATTTCTTTTCCTCTCCAGTCCCCTTCCCCCTTTCATATTCCGATTTGATTGATCTGAGTAGATTTTGGAATTCTGTTTACTATCAATCAGTACCCAGGTGATTCTTTTATAACCTGTCCATTGGCTAGAATTTGGGAAGCATTATTATGGATTGAAAATTGTCAGAGGGTTGGGGATATAATATGAATGAGGATGCCAACCCAGGTATGAACATGGTTTATTCAGTGTTGGTGGGGGTTGGGGGGCTATCCAGGGGTGGTTGATGTTTGTTGGGAGTATCCAGAATTATGTGTACAGTATGGATCCAGATTATGAAGAAATTTATTGGAGAGAATAAGGCAGTTAAACAGGTTTTGTAATCATTACCTACTGTGCCTATATTTATTTGTCAGGGCTAGGTCTTTGCAATACTTCTCATAAAACGTAACAACATCCAGAGATCGTAAGACAGAAATTTAGAAAGTCAAAGATGTATTTCCATGATTCTTGGTGTATTAATTTTAATTCCAGTATAATTAACATACAGTGTTATATTAGTTTTAGGTATACATTATAGTGATTCGGCAATTCTTTATGTTATGATTCTTAGTAATGTTATCAACAAAAATGTGGATATTCATCCCTTCTGTTGCCAAAGCAGCCCTATTTCTTATGTATCTTAAAACTACAGAACTATTTTCACTTTTGTGGTCACTTTATGCCCCACAAATACTGATAGTATCCATACTTAAAATTTTTTATTAAACTCTATATACAAAGGATTAAAAATAGTCTATAGAATTTACCATTCTTTATATGATTTTAATAGTAATAAAATGTTTATAAGAAAACATTTATTCTGGGAATTAGAGAAGCACTGTTAGAATATTATTCTTGCATCTGCCTCCTTGCCACGTATATACTTTCAATATGAGAAATTTGTGATGCAGAATGGATTAAGTTGACTAAAAGAGTATTGGAGGGACTGGCGTAAATGTAGACCTATGAATCAGATAGATTTGAAAGTCCAGATATAAACCCCAACGTCTAGAGTCAGTTGCAACAAGGATGTCAAGCCCATTCAGTGGGCAAAGAATAATTTTTTTAGGAAATGATGTTGGGACAAGTCGATACCCACACGCAAAAAAAAGAAAAAAATGAAGCTGGATCCCTACCTCACATCATAAAAAAATTAGCATGAAATGGATCATAGGCCTAAATGCAAGGGCTAAACTTATAAAAGTCCTAGAAGAAAGCATAGATGTAAACTCTATGATCTTAGATTTGGCAGTGGTTTCTTAAATATTACACCAAAAGTACAAATGATGAAAGGAAAAATAAATAAGTTAGACTTTATCAAAATCAAAAGCTTTTCTGCATTAAAGGATGATAGAAAGTAAAAAAACAACCTGCAGAATGGGAGAAAATATTTTCCTATCCTGTATCTGATGATGGGCTAGTATCCAGAATATATAAAACCAGAACAACAAAAAGACAATTTAAACAATGGGCAAAGGACATGAATAGACATTCTCCAAAGATATACAAATGGCCAACAAGTAAAGAAAAAGATGCTCAGAGTCATTAGTCATCAGAGAAATGCAAATAAAATGCACATAAATGTGCATTTAAAATGCAAATAAAACCCACAATGAGATGCCATTTTATACCCAGGAGGGTACATATAATAAAAAACACTGAAAGTCTCAAGTATTGGTGAAGTTATATAGAAATTGTTGGTAAGAATATAAAATGGTGTACTATAAGTTACTATAGAAAGAAGTTTGTTGTTTCCTCAAAACCATTAAACATAAAATCACCGTATGACACAGCAGTTGTAGTAGACATATAACTAGAGAATGAAAGGCGCACGTCCAAGCAAAAACTTGTACATGAACGCTCACGGCAGTACTATTCACAATAGCCAAACAGAGAAAACAACCTAATTGCCCATCAACTGATGAATGAATAAACAAACCATGGTATATTCACACAATGGAATATTATTCCACCATAATGAGCAGTAGAGGACTGATAATGCACTACAACAGGGGTAAACCTTAAACACATTATAATAAGTGAAAGAAGACAGCTTGTCTCCCAAAGATTATTCAACCAGAAAATTCATTAAACTTTGTTATAACAACCACACAAATTAGTAAAATCTCATTGTTCTGGGGTACCTGGGTGGCTCAGTGGGTTAAGCTTCTGCCTTCAGCTCAGGTCTTGATCTCAGGGTCCTGGGATCAAGCCCCACTTTGGGTTATCTGCTCAGCAGGGGGCCTGCTTCCACCTCCCCCATTCCCTGCCTCTTTGCCTACATGTGATCTCTCCCTCTTTCTGTCAAATAAATAAATAAAATCTTAAAAAAAAAAAACCACTCATTGTTCTGCCTAAAAAGAGATTTGCAGCTTCATCTGTGTATTTCTTATTAAGTTACTAGGCAGCCTACTTAGAAATACCAATTATAATAAACTGTGAATTCTTCACTCAAAGAAAAAAAAAGTAAAAGGAAAGAAAGAAGTCAGTTGCACAAGATCACATCTTGTATGATTCTGTTCTTACTAAGTGACTGATACAGGCAAGTCGAGACAGAAAGCAGGTGATAGAGTAGTTGCTAGATTGCCATGAGGAAGAGGGGATGGGGCAGGGGTGACTACTTAATGGGGTTTCTTTTTGGGTGATGTCCTGGAATTAGATGGTGGTCATGATTGTACAACATTGGGAATGTACTAAAAGCCACTTAGTTGTATACTTTGAAGAGGTTAAAATGGGGGATTTTGTGTTATGTGAATTTTATCTCCGTGGAGAAAAACGACAACAATAAAAAGCATATGGGGTCTCAAGTTTACTACATCCACATTGGTGCTCTTCTCCCCAACGCTGTGTTCCATGATTTTCTGGAACTGGACAGCCTTCAGATATATTCCTGGGGATTTTCCATGTAGTGGAAAATATTTCGCTCGTCCCCAGTGAAGCCGGGAGGGGATCGCGCTGGTCTCTCAGTCCTGAACACAGAGTCGTGTGCAGGTAGTCGAACGGCTAGTTTTGTAGAGAGGGTCCCAAAGTGGACATGGTGATCTGAGGCATTACATCACAGAAACTTCCTAATTAGAGGGCCACCTGGGGACCAGTATCTGCCAAAAAGCAAGAAAATTGCCAAAGGAGGAAAAGTGGTAGACTCCACACCCCAGGGACAATCAGTTAACCAGCTTCAGAACGTAGTGCTGAGGGCCATCTGAGTGCTAAAGGCATCGGAAGAAGATGGCTATCAAAATTTGAAATTTCGTCTCCATAGCTCTGACAGCAAAAGGGTCCAGCTCAGGCTCTTCAGCCACAATTGGAATCCTCAGCTTTAATTGTCAGATCATCAATTCCCATTGACTATCTGCTCTTGCCAGGATCCCCCGGTGGTAAGAAGGAGAAATGGGGGAAAAGATAAATCGTTCTGTGGAAGGAGGTTGATTGGCTGAGCCCTGTTGCGATATCTGACAGCCAATCTTTTATGAAAGCTTCTGGGCTTTAGGACCAGGACTAGAATTTTGTGGAGCACTCAGAAATGCTCATCCTTGAAATAAAAGCTTCCTGAACATTCTCCGGGGGCTCCCATTACCTGGGCTGAGGAGCAGGACTCTGCAAGTGCATGTTGGGATTTAGTTCCAGTGTGATGTTCAGAAGCTCAAACTTCCTTCCCATCAGAAGGGCACTGTCTCCCTCCACACACCCCCAACACAGGCATCAGGCTGGTAAGCAGCCTGCTTACATCTTGGTCTTGTAGTCCAAAGGGAAGCTCGCTGGTACACAGGAAAGCAGCTATAGATGACTTTCCTGAAGATTATGGCCTTCAGTTTCACATTCTTATGGAAGTGTCATGTGTCTACTTTGCGCCCAGGGCCTGTTCAGTAGTCCTCTGATATGTGCTCAACAACTAAATTTTCACATCAAGCCTGTGAGGCACCCATTGGTTTTCTTACTCAATTCAGGATATACATACATACTCAGGCTCAGAAGAATAAAATGAATTGCCCAAGGTCATACAAAAAAGCAGCTGCTGCAACCAGCATTCTCTCCTTCTTTCTGATCCAAAGGCCACATTCATTCCACCTCACATTGGGGAAAGTGAAGAGACAGGTTGCCTGACTGGACATTTGGTCTGTCAGAAAAGTAAATGTCATCAGACTTTGAACGTGATGCACTCTGTCCTTTCATGTCTGTCATAAAGGATCTGAGCCCCACAAGCTCACTAGTGAACTCTCCAAAACCCAAAGTAGTTGGTCTCAGTCTATCCGTTGACATCAACTAGGGCAGGGGTTGAAGATGAAAATACTATTGCTTGCCTCTCATGTGTCACTGGTCAAAGTGACTCTGACCACCTGCAATTCATACCTAAGGCATGACGAGAATCTTTAAAAATGACCAAAAATTTAGCTATGGCTTCAGAACTTTAAAGCCATTCTGGTTCATACCACTTAGGCGCTTGTGGAACACCAAAGGCTTTGGTTTTAGAGCTCAAGGGCAAAATCTAGTCCTCTGTTTTTGTTTTTGTGTTTGGTTTTGTTTGTAAATAAAGTTTTATTGGAACATAGCCACACCCACTCATTTACAAGTTGTTTAAGGCTGCTTCTGTGCTACAAGGCTGAGTTGGGTGGTTCCATCAGAGACTGTAAGACCCACAAAGCTTAAAATTTTTACTACTTGGCCCTGTATAGAAGAAGGTTTTAGAGCCCTGTTTGATGGCTCAGGAGGGAGGGCCCTCTGGTGCTTTCTCATGCTGAAGTGTAACTCCCAGTGTCAATGAAAGTGGATTGTGCATGGCTGAGTGGGCTGAGATGCTCCCTGAGAAGCAGTGATAGAGAACACCAACTCTGGAAATCAGAAAATCCCAAGTTCTTCTAGTTGTGCACTCATAGCA
Organism: Mellivora capensis; assembly: GCA_004024625.1. Classification (NCBI taxonomy): domain Eukaryota; kingdom Metazoa; phylum Chordata; class Mammalia; order Carnivora; family Mustelidae; genus Mellivora; species Mellivora capensis. Next base: position 193,091 of record PISX010000274.1, read on the forward strand.
AAGTCACTCAGCTACTCTGAATTTCTTCATCTGGGAGTACACATAATAATCTTACCTTGCAGGATTATTTAAAGATTAAATTGGATACCCAAGTGCCTGATACATAGCAGGTCTTACTAAGTGATATTTTCTCTATGACCTTACAAAGACTGCATTGCCACATGGTGAAGGCCTCAATGATGCTGGCACGTTGGAGGTTCGCACACACCAGCTCTTACCATTGGTGGGCTGGCAGATTGTTTTATACATCCTATAAAACAGCCTGCAGAAGGCTGGGTGCCTTGAAGCCCTATGAATGGAATGGAAAAGCAGAGCCATTTCAAACAAGTAGCAAAACTGTCTCTTCTTTCCTTTCCCTCATTTGTCTTTCTTAGGCCAGAGACCTGTTATCCTGCAGGTATCTCAACCTGCCCGCTCTGATGAATCAAAAATGTACCAGGAAGTTGCTAACTGCTGATAGCTCCCTCCCTACTGATCTCCCCTTTGGCTCCACCATCTCATGTTACAGAGCAAGCCTTCCAACTAATCACAACTGAGATGGGTCAGGACATAGAGGCCCCATTTAAACATTTCGGTGGCAGAGTGTCTGCAGGGAACACGGGAACACACACACACACACACACACACACACACACACACACACAGAGTACAGATGCATTTTAAGAGACATGACAAGCTTCCCATCACATTTAAGTAGAGGGATGGGAAGGATCATCAACAAGAAGGATCAGGACAAAATCTGGACCAACACGCAATGGAAGGAAGGTGACCTGTTGGATGTGAAGCAAAGCTCTTTTGGATATGACCTTGTTATCAGATTATAGTCTGCTAATGTATCAAAGTTTTAGTTTAAGCAGAAAAAGATTTATTAAGGGCAATGGTTATTACACAGAATTTCTTGGAGGTTCATGTAACTAAGCTTGGGTGCTACCCAGCCATAAGCAATGCAGCCAGGAGAAATGCCCAGCCGCTCAGGGCAAATGTTCCAATGGAAATCCTGAAGCAGTCACTGCAGTCCTTCTGTAGCCATTAGACTGCCAACCACAAAATCAAACTGCTGCTATTTCTGTAGGAAAAAAATAACAACAATGTCCTCAATCACACGCTCGCTTAAAGAGCCAGGAAGCCACTGCTCACCTTATCAGCTTCTGCCTTCAAAGTCCTGAGTAAGAGTGTCAGCTTGGTGGCAGCCAGGATACCCTTGGAATCCTGGCTGCAAGGGAGGCTGGGAAATTTAGACTCTAGCTTGCCAGCATTTAAGTACATTGGAACGTGTGCCATGAGTGTGTTGGAATGGAGTTCAGTGAATCTGTCTATGATGTCTGTAAAACCGGAATTACATTTTAAAGACCGCATAAACAAATTACCTGGGTTGCTGAAACAGCCTTTTTCTTCATCCCAGGAGTAGTTTCAATCCCTGGACATTCTTAGAAATTTGAATCAAGAGGATCCTACTTTCCTTTGTGACTAAGATTAGTTACCAACTAACTAATTGGGCCATTGAATGGGCCATTACTCTCCAATAGCAAAAAGTTAGACTCTGCACGCCACACTTTAGTCCCATAACAACCATATGAGATACATGTTATTTATCCTGTTTAGCCTTTGGAAAACTGTACGGTAGACGACTTAACTTGTCCTGTTTACATCACATATATGGTAGGTAGTATGTCTAGATATCCAAGGTGTGCCCTTAGATCACCGGGTTGGGGAGCTTAGGATCTCCTACTTATTGGAGAGTTGGATGAAACAACAGGTAGGAGATATTTGGTGGTTGTTGGTGGTTCTTGCTTGTTGTTTGTCCTTTTTTTCTTAAATTGTTGTTTTAAGTGAAACTCCTTGAATGGGGAGACTAAGGACTCATGAGGTGTTGGGGAAGAAGCTCGTTTGCTGGGCAATCTTTGTTTGGGACCCTGAGCATAAGTTAAATACATCTATCCAAGGAAAGTCTTCCTTTTAGGAACATGTTTCTTTTATACTGCAGTGTTTTACTAGCACTCAGGATCTGGATAGTAGCCAGGCTGTTGATTCAGGGTCCTATCTGGTTTGAATGTCATCCCTGATTCCTTTTGTTTGCATCTGAATGTAATTATCACTTTCAAGGGCCTCTTACTATGGGCAGAAGTCCTTAGACAATCCCCTCCCCCATACTAAATAAGCCTATCTCTTATATCTTCAAAAATGCATAAGCGCTGGGGCTCCTGGGTGCCTCAGTTAAGTATCTGCCTTCGACTCAGGTATGATCCTGGAGTCCTGGGATCAAGACCCATATTGGGATGTTGGGCTCTCTGCTCAGTGGGTAGTCTGCTGCTCCCTCTGCCCTTCTCCCTGCTCATTCTCTCTCTCTCTCTCAAATACTTAAATAAAATCTTTTTTAAAAAAATGTATGAACACCTAGAAATGAGCAGTCTGAAGGGTAAGCAAAAGGGGTGGGTATTAAGGGATTAATCTGGCACAAAAGGTAACACTGTGTTCTCTAGATCAAGATAATCCATGTACTCAGTCGAATCCATAAATACTGATTTCTTAATATTCTTTCTTTTTTTCGGAGTAGCTCATCAGATTAAAAAAATGGCCTCCAATGTTGTGAATCAATTAGCTAAATTCTAGAATTCTTCCTCTAGGGGAATCCTGCATGCTCCAGGCAGTTGGGGAGATGGAATAAGTACTCTGACCTTCACTTCTATTTTTTGTTGACTTTGGACAAGAAAATGAAACCCCAACATCTTCATCTTGAATCTATAAGCCATTTTGAAATTCTTAGCTGAAAAGTGCTAGAGAATTGCATATAAAACTAATTATTACCTTGTAATGAAATGGTTCTGCAAATTACTGCTTAATAATACTTGAAGTCATCAGAAAGTTCAAAGATTAATTACCATGTAACTGGCAGTGTTTAGATCAGAAAATTAAGGTTCCAGTGAAGAACAGAAAAATATCCACATAATTACCCAGGTATAATGCAGCTTAATACATTCAGGAATATAGGCTTCTCAAAATACCAAATTTCTTTTGAGAACATTAAGTAATTTTTCATTATTCTCACTTCTCTTAATATTGGAGCCAATACCATGCTTGTTTACTAATTTATGTCTAATGGACACTTTCTCTTCAGCAAACACCTGCACCGTCATAAAATAATTGAAGTGATATCACTTCATAGGATATTATTGTTTTTGTCATGGATCCTAGCAATTAATAGGCACATATTCTTTGGGGACATTCTTACGGACCTTAGGTAACAAAAGAGTATATCGCAGAACTACAAAATGTTTGAAAGTATGGAAAGAGTTTACCGATGTACCATTAGAGTCAAAGAATTTTAAGTTTATTTTATCTTTCTGTCCTTTCTATATTCTTGCAAAGAGACACTCTTGACGACAAGCAATTAGACGGGGTCAGCCTGTCCCTGCAGAGTTTCTAGGACAGAGAGAAAGCTGCAATCTGGAGTCCAAGTACATTCCTTCCATAAGCATATTTGGTATTCGACACCCCACCTCTTGTTATTTCCAACGACACCATCCTCACTCTACATACCTCGTTTAAAAGTCTGGCTGAGGAAACTGGCCTCTTATGTTTTTAGGGGATTTTTTTAAAAGTGAGACATAATTTAAAAATTGAATTTGGCAAGCCATGCCAGGTTCAGGCAGGAGCCATATGCTAGCAACCACCATCTGGCAAGTTCGTTTCAGAACACTTTTTGGCATGCTGTCTGCCCCATCTGAAAATGTTTGCTCTCCAGTTACCTGGCTGTTTGTAAAAAAGAAGGTCACTTACAAAGAGAGAAGTGGAATGTAAGGAGAGGGTAGAAGACGGACCACAAGGAGAGAACTGAATTGCCTAATTTGAGGACAATACATTTAAAATTTTTTTTTTCATCAGAAGCAGTAGTGGCTGAATTAGGTCGTAGCAGGTGGCATTTCATGAGGTCAGATAAGTAAAATACCAACTAAAGATGAGCATTGAGGAAATTTTTTTAAAGCCTATTTCCCCAGCCAAGGGTTATTGAGTATGGAATCGAGGTCTCTTGGTACACACTTGCCTTCAGACAAAAACCAAACCAAACCAAACCAAAACAAAACAAAATAAAACCAGAGGAACCTAGAACTTCCATGTGTGATGCCTCTTTGGGACCCAACCTCAAAGTGCCCCTCACATTCACCATCACTAACCCTCTTGGAGCAACATCATGGCTCTCTTGGTTCTCTTAACTGTTTTCTAAATTCTATCAGGGGGAAAAACTCTTGGTTGGAAAAATGTTGGGAAGAAGCATAAAAGAACAAAGTGTGTTTTTTCTTAGCTTCCACCCGTTCAGCCTATCCCCTTATTTATATAACCATATACAAAAGCCTGTCATAACCCTCACACATTAACTCACGTCCTGCTCTTCTGAATCTGCCATCATGTTGCTGCCTGATGAGCCACTTTGAATTTATTTGATCTGCCTATGGACGCTAGTCCCCCTGCACATTATGTCATGCTTTATTTTCCTTTGTAAGGTAGTCCCCTCTTCGAACAACTCTCATAATGGAAGATGTTGCATCGCTGAGGACATCTTCTGACCTCTAACTATATCTGTACCTATCTCTCTATAGGTACAGATATAGATTATTATAATAGTACTATAGATTATTATAATAATAATATAGATTATTTTCAGCCTGCATCATGAAGGTCTCCCTATCACAGCAGGCACTTAAAGTCTCCACCAATACTTGTTACATGAAGATTTGATGGATTTATGGTTAAAGCCCTTGAAGTATGCTGGGAGTGATGGAGGAGCAGGGGGCAGAGCAAGAACCAATAAGCAGAAAGACCACTGCTGTTGTTATTACATGTACCCTCTGGAGAAAGCTGAGAGGAACCTGGAATCCTAGACTCTTGAAGGGAATGAGATTTGAAATCTGGTCAGTTTACATTAAGGAAGAGAAATGTTTAAGCTCAGCCAACAACTCATGGATGCTCTTAAGGTTTGGAAGAATTAAACTTTATTTCCTTTGTAGATTAAACAACTCTCTAGACAATGGGAATAAATCCTAAAAACATTTTTGATGATAGTAGAGGGATTTAAATTTGTCCAGTACTTTTTTGTGGTTATGGAGGGATCCTGAGTTTATGAGTCTCCATGAATGGTTCTACTGACAGAACCAGTGAGCAGCACTTGTTTCTTCATATTAAACTCACCAGCTCTATTTTTTTAGACTTGGGACTGCTATTCCCGTTCTCAAATGAATCAGAGTCTTCTCTAATGAGTTTTTCAAATCTTTTAATGTTCAATAAACAGAAACTTGTGGTGACAGAGTTGTGTCTACTAATTCACCAGTGTATCCCAGTTCTTAGCATAGAGCCTGGCACTTGGCAGGGCCTAATACACATATCTCTTGCTTAATGTGCTTGTGGTAGGCAAATGTCCAATCTCAGACACACCTCTATTGCATCTCTCCCTTATACCATAAAGTAGAACCATGTTTCTTAAGCCTAACATATACTCAGCACTAAATATGTCAACTTAGCACATGAAAGCAAATCAAATGTTTTAGGTTTTTTTTTAAGATTTTATTTATTTGATAGAGACATCACAAGTAGGCAGAGAGGCAGGCAGAGAGAGGGGGGAAGCAGGCTCCCTGCTGAGCAGAGAGCCCAATGTGGGGCTCGATGCCAGGACCCTGAGATCATGACCTGAGCTGAAGGCAGAGGCTTAACCCACTGAGCCACCCAGGCGCCCCTTGTATGTGATTTTTAGGAAACTCCAGGACAATACCATGGGGAGGAATTTAGATTTGTTTAACATAAGAAGCATCATATGCAGCACTGATATATATATATATATATATATATAGAGAGAGAGAGAGAGAGAGAGAGATGTGTATAATTTTATATGTGCATAGATACGCACACACACACACATACACGTGTGTGTGTGTGTGTGTGTATGTGCATGTGTATCTCAATTAATATTTACCCTGCTTCATTTTGGAAAAGATTAGAGGCAACTCTGATGTGTCATGTGTGATCCATGTGAATCATGTCAGTCATTGGCCTCTCTCCTTTGAGTTTTCTCTGATCTTTTGGCTATTTGGAATTTTGTGACCAATATGGCAAATTACTTCTGTTTTTTGGTAAGGAGCAAGTTTATCCCAAGAGTCTTGAGGGAAAGAGACTGGGAAGGACATCGGGCAGTGGTTCTTAGCCAGGGGTGATTGTGCCCTCCAAGAGACATTTGACAATATGAAGGAGACTTTGGGGTTGTCACACCCAGGGAGGGCGATGCTACTGGCATCTAATGAGGACAGGCCAATGGTGATTGCTAAGCATCTGCCAATGCACAGGACAGTCCCCACAACAAACTTATCTGCCCCAACATGTCAGTGGTGCCAAGGTTGACGAATGCTGTCATAGGGAAACGAGAATGGTCTAGTGTTCATAACAAGTCTGCCACTCAATTGTTTCTTGAGGACGTCTCAAGGAAAGAGACATTATAGAAACCTTCTTTGAAGAAAGCAATACTAACTGTGGTTTGGAAGACAAAGGGGTTTAGACAAAGGGAAGGGAGTGAAAATCCAGCACCAGGAATTTTTATGTAATTGTATAATTTAAAATTAACAAGGAATATTAAGAGAGTGAAAAGAATCAACATAATTTCCAAAGGGAGTCATTCACTAGTCATATTAGTGAATGTGAAACAGGGGAAGAAGACAGGCATCTGTTGAGTAAATGTTTTGTGACAAGCTTTATGTATATCTCATGTTAATTATCATAAAAAACAAGCTCAGGTAAGCAGCTTCATTTACTGCTGTAAAGATGTGCTCACAAACACGGAACTGGTTACTGACAGGACCAGAATTTAACACAGAACTTTCTGACCCATTTCTCACTCATCGTATTTCTCCCTTTGCCGGTTTTCTGCGTCATGTCAATGGTGAAGGCAGGAAAAAAGCAGAAGCCAAAATGAAAAATAACAACTACAGGAACAACAAATCTGGCCTCGGGAAAGATACAAAATTGAAGGAAGGAAAGCCAAGGGTGCACGCCGTGCATGGGTCCTGATTGCAATTTGATGTGCTTCTAAACTGGAAGGCAAGGTGGGCCAGTTTTCTAGGCTCTGGCCCAAGACACACCTCCAACAGCCTGGGCCATGGTGTTCTCTCTCACACAGAAATAGCTGGATCACTGTTCCTGGGGAAGGCATCACAGAGGTCCTGAAGGGAAACACGGGAGAGTGGGTTCTGAGGGCAAGGGTCCTGAGTTCTTACCTCTACGTGAAAGGGAAGTTCTAGAAGATCTTAGTATTGCAATGCCAAAAACATTTTGGAAGAATTATTTTCTAAGCATTCATAGAGAAAAGAGGTATCAGCAGCCAGAAATCATGGAATATGAGCCAGAGTTTCAGAGTTGAAGTAGGAAAAGTGTAGATTGGCCAGTAAGGGAAATGTTGAGACAGAACCATCGGGGAGTGAGCAGGGTCCCACGGGAAGGGGCTTAAGGACTCCCACTGCCAAGCTTCTAGAACATATTAGATAAAATGATTGCAAAGGACTTTAGTGGTGTTTTCTGGCCCCAGGAGATAATTGGCTAGCTGAACAGAGCGGTCTCACCCATGGGCCAATGATAAATTGTAACAACCCGTTATTTTTACAAAAAAAAAAAAAAGGAAAAAGAAGGTGGTTTTTCTTCTCCCCTCTTTCTCAAAATGAATTTTATGTTTGTAAGGAGCACCTGGCAAATAGACCCTAGAGGCTGAGGTTTTCTATTAGCTCACATAACAGTGGCTTCACTGAGCAAAACAGTGCATCTCCTCTGTAAATTCTCCCCGCATCCCTCAAAACTTACCTCAAGAGCTCAGTTTCTCGGCCCACCCTACCATCTACACAACACCCCTACTTGGTATGAGAGAGTTCCTTGGTACTGAGGGTCACTCAGCATCTGATCCCCTCTGCTGAGCCTGCCAACAAAGGAGCTAATTGAAATGTGTAGGATTCTGTTATGTGGCCATGTGCTCATTAGGATTTCGGCCGGCAACGTGTAGCATAGAAGACAAGATCAGGGATAGCTCGGAATGGTTTTTAGCTGTTAGGAAGACATAAAAGGACCATGATTGGGTCCCTTACAGTTGGTGGGACATGCCTGTTGATTTTCTCAGTATTCTCTGAAATGCCTATCCTTCTCCAATTTTCAATGGAAAGAAGTATGTTCCTCTAAATGAAATGCTGGTTTTTCTCTAAAAGCACAAAAAAAGGTATTGAAAGCTGAGTTTCCATAACCAATGACAGCACACAGCTATTTATAACCCAGTTACAATCCCTGAAAGTCCATTTGCACTGTACTGGTCCTAATGAGTTCTTGGTAGGTGTGTAGCTGCAGAAAAATCCAAGACAACCTGTAACACTGGAGTTAGGGCTCAGCAGCATCTCAGTCTCTGGCAAACACCACTACAGTCTACACTGACCTCAAGAGTCGCCTTCCCCAGAGAATTCTTCCCGCCAAGAACTCATCAGAGCTCAAGGCCAACATACTCATATCTTGGCTCTCCTGAGTGGGGGCCCTTTGGGGATTAGGTATTGGAAAGAAGGTTAGAGTGCTTCTAGAAACATGAAGATACGTTCCAGAGACTTGGAACGAGCTGTGGGATTTGGTACTCGATGATTCAGATGATGAGAAGGTGGTCATAGTCTAGATCAATGCTGTCAAACTGAAAGCTAGAGACATCTCCACCACACCAGAGGGACCCTGTCAGATCAGTCTGAAGCAGACCAGGAAGGCACAAAACTCTAATAAACAAGAAGAGGAAACATGACCTGGGAAACAAACACTGGGGAGAGATTTCACTTGCGTGGCTAAGCAGAACTGAAGCTTCCCAAAGAAGAACAAGTTGTTCATGCCTTATAGAATGCATGTTCCTGGCCTGGGCGTCCCAAGAGGTGTACCTCATTACTTTCACATGCTGTGATGGGCAGTAATTAAAGACAGGGACTCTGGAGCTGGCGGTGTCCACATTCTAGTTTTAGCATTGGTTATGCAAACTTAGGCAAGTTACTTACATAACTTCTCTGCACCTTCCTTTCCTTATTTCTAAAATGGGAGTAACAGCACCTACCTTAGAGCATTGTTGTGAGGAGGAATTGAGTTAATTTATACATGAAAGTACTTGTGACAGTGCTGATGCATAGAAAGTGATGTATGAGTGCTCATTGTTATATTGCTGTTCTACATTTATTATCTTATACATAATGTATACAACATACAATTATGTAATACATATTGCATTTAATTATATAACATAAAATATTATAATTAATAATTATTATAATATATATAACCATGGACTATATTCTGTTATATTGTGATATGGTATATACTATATGTTATATTTCATATCATGTATCGTATATTCTTCTTTATTGGTGACTACATCTGTGTTGAAGCTTTGAGGATAAACCGATGTCCACTCTTTTCTCAAAATTTGTAATTGCTTTCTAAATTTTCTGAAAAATAGTCCACGTAAGCTGACTTAAAACTAGGTTTGACACGTACTAGCTGCAGGAGCTTGACAGACCTGCCTTAAGTCCCAGTTTACTGAACTTGGAAACAAGATTGAGTGGGGATTTGAATAAGAGAGAACAAAGTGGCCCAGCCAGTGTGCTCTGCATGAATTACAACGGGGCCACCCAGGGAGCACTTTGGCCTCACAAATGGGCAGCAGGATCTAGGAAAATAGGAACAGTTGGCTGGTTGTCTCTGACAACAACTGTTCTCTTATCTTAGTGTGGCCTACAAATATTATCACTTTCTCTGAGTTCATAACAGAAAGTCTGAGAAGGACATTGCATGTGAGGTATTGAGTACCAGGCCTGGTACATAGTAGGTGCACCAAAAGCATTATCTTGATGGCAGTAGTAAAAGAGGAAGGAACAACTGTCTTTGCTGTAGTTACTTGTTTCTGATAAAGAGGAGTTGGAACCTCCCGTAATCTCCCTGCTTCAAGCCAGGAGGCCACACAGGCTACCAGGGTTGTCTGTGTATCTTGGATGTCCTGGGTATTGTGAAAAGTGTATTGACCGTGAAACCATGAATGGTTAAGATGGTGGTCTGTTGCAATTTGGCTGGAAGGAGAAGGATTTCAGGGTGTGGGACTTGCAGTGCTTTCAAGTGAATCCTCACTTTGAATATGGGAGTTAGACTTTCTGAATGACATTTTCTAATTGTCACATGTGGAAAATAAAGCCTGACTTACAGAATTTTTTTTAAAGAAAAGATTATGTTATTTTATTTTGTAGAGAAAGAGAGAGAGAGAGAGAGAGTGCACAGGGGGCAAGGGGCAGAGGGAAAGAGTGTCCCCAGCAGACTCCCTGCTGAGCTCAGAGCCCAATGAGAGGCTCAATCTCAGACCTTGAGATTACAGCCAGAGCTGAAACTAAGAGGGGGACACTTCACTGACTGTGCCACCCAGGTACCCTTAGAACTCCAAATAAGAAACTTACCAAATAAGAAAGTCTATATCAAGTACATGAGACAGAGTAGAAGTAGAACAAAAGTTACACATGTTCTTTCCCCACACCAGGTAGTGACATCAGAGTGTGAATATGGGCTCCACAACTTGGTGACTGTGTAAAATTGGGCAAACCATGGAAATTTTCAGGGTCTGAATTTTATCATCTGTGAAATGGTCATAATAATGTTGACCTCAGTGAGTTAGAATAGGATTAAACAGAAAAAGAGAATTACTCCAAGGGAGAAACTAATAGATAGGATTTCCCTTCTTGCCTTCCTCCTTTCTTTTCTTTCTTCCAATGGATTTTTAGTCCATGACTTTTATACAAAAATCACCCTTCTGATAAATAAGGCTTCCAAGCACTGATTGGCCCATGGTAACCTCTACATCTCCCAGACAAGAGATTCTGGAAGTGGTACTTCTCCATGTTACATATGCCCTTCCCCCAGAGGAGATGGTGTTCTGTGGAGACCTTTATAAGGCTCTGTAAAACGACCTTGAGGAACACTGAGGGGCTGGCCAAGATTTGAATAGCATGGCACTACGCTGACACAGCCGATGAGTTCTGTTTCTAACTCCCACTGGTCTTCCTTCATCTTTAAAATGCCCCATGGGAACTGAATGAGGAATATAAAAATGGGTATAAACCTCTCCCACATCTGCTAGAATGAAAAACTGATTGTTATACTCAATTTTATGGTGTTTCTCTTCCTCCCTCCCTCCATCTTTCCTTCTTCCCCTCCTTCCTTCTTTTCAACTTTTCCATTGTTTCTTTGGTTGCTTCCATTCTCATCGGAATCATCCTTCCTTTACCCCTCTTAATTCTTCTTTTACTTCATTTTAGTTGGTTCTATCCTTTATGAGCAGTGATCATGGATAGATTTTTTTTCTTTGGATAATTCATTCAATCATATACTTTATGGATATTTATTGGTCACCTTCAGTTGGTCCAAACACTGTGTGAGAAGCTGATGAAGAGAACAAAGGTACAATCTCAGTTTCTTTAATGAATCATTATTCTGTATTCAAAAAATTATATATGAATACATAAAAAAAGAGAGGCTTGTCACATACATTGTCTCATTTTATTCTCACTCATGTAAGGATTAGGGAAAATAATTAACTTGCCTAAGGTCACTAGCTAGAAAGTGATAAGATTCATGATTCAATCCAAGATATTTCACTGAAGCTCAATGGTTCATTCTAATTTGGGTGAGCAGTGAAATAATTCATGTTGGTCTTCTCATTTTTCTTTTAGAATGGTTACTTGAACGTTTTTACTACTAAAGTCTTCCTTGGACAAAATATGAGCTCAAGAGAGTTTTACTTTGAAGATTCCTTCTACCTAAAACAGTCCTTATCCTCAGCTTGTCAAGTTTAACACCTTTATTTTTTTTTAATATTTTATTTATTTATTTGAGAGAGAGAGAGGAGGAGTGAGACGGAGAAGCAGACTCCCCGCTGAGCAGGGAGCCCAGTGTGGGACTCAATTCTGGGACACTGGGACCATGACCTGAGCCAAAGGCAGATGCTTAACCAATTGAGCCACCCAGGCACCCAAGTTTAACATCTTTAAAAGCCACCTGCCCCCACACACAACCACATATTCTGATCCATCCCATAGCCAGGATTCTTTCTCCCTGCCCCCCTCAACCCCATCCAGTTGTGTCTGGTAGTTATCTGATTCCCTTATTCTCTGAAACCAGCTAACTTGATACACTAATGTTAACTTGTGTGCTAACTTATGAGTAGCTGTTAGTGTCAATGCTACTTCATTTTAGCTGGAATGTTCTGGAGATATTGCCTTAACCCACAAAAATAGTGTCTGAGAGAGTCAGGCAGTGCCTGGGCATTACGGAAAGATCGTGTGGACTTGGGGAACTTCTACTCAAACTGGATCATTTTGTAAAGACATTAATGTCTATTTGACTTAAATGAACAGTATTTAGCAGTGCCAGTAATCTACAGCCATTGGGTGGACCACAATGTTTTGATGTAATATTGAAATTCAGGAAAATTCCTATCCAGGAAAGACTGGAATGTCTAAGAGGACAAATAGCTAAGAATCTGGCTTTTGTCGTGTGTGTGTGTGTGTGTGTGTTACATGTTGTTTGGTCAATTCTTTGTCAGATTGTTAGATTTTTAACAAGGTAAATGAATTACTACCTCTATACTTGGAATGGAAACATTGGGTTTCAGGTTTTGATTTTTTTTTCAAGTTCATTAAAATGGCACATTAGTTTGGCCCTAGGTTCCTGCCATCTTGAAGTAAGAGATTTGGCAGCCCTGCTGGGTGTGTGTCAAATGAGTTCAAAAGCAGGAAGGTTTGGTGGAAAATATCAGTTCTCCTTCCCTCAGGACTAGGTAGATTTTCAGTTCTGCTGCAATGGGTGGTAAGAAAGAGAAACATGTGCCATTGCCATGCAGTCCTACAAGCTTCTTGGGCATTTGACTCATCACTGTCCCTCGTGAGTGAGAAGGGGCTTTCTCATCTGGCATTTAGCTCCAACACAACAAAAGGTTTTCTTGCCTGTTTCCAACATACACAACCAATGGAGAATGACCATTTCACCTTCTAGCCTCAAAGACATGAGATTGCCCATCTCTCTCCCTGTGTACCTTATCATATACCTTCCATCTGGCAGTCTTTCTCTAAACTCTATTAATCAGTACCTCTGAAAGGCCCCATTACTGAGAATATTTAAAGAGTGACAGGATAATACACTAGGAAATATACTGTGGGGAATATTATAGTCCTGGCAGGGCTAAATGACCTGAAGTCATCTCAGTCTCCTGTGTTGCTTTGATTAATTAGCCCCATTTCTCAGAATCCTTCAGAGTCCAGATTTCTCTCTGTTCTGAAGCTTCTGAGTGACCAGTTCAGAGAAGTTTTTCACTCACGGATGCCCTTCCTTTGCTGTAGGAGTGTTCTTACCCTTAAACTCTGGCTCTTATCTCTAAACAGTCATTTGACCAACAAATACGATTACAGTTTGGTATGTGTTAGGTACAGTGCATGGGGCTGCTAAGGCAGTTGTGATCTCCAAATAACACTCAAGCAGCTCTCAGTCTGGAAGAAGCTGATCAGAAAGAGTCCCTTGGGATACACAGAGGAGGAAGTGCTGACTTTGCCTACAGTACAAGAGGGTCAACGCATGAACCAAATCTCAAGGACTCGGTTATTATTTGCCAAGCAGATGGGCCACAGAAGGTTATTGTAAGCAGGGGACTATGATGATGTGCAAATATATGGATAATTATTGGATTGAAATAATTCAGTATATCCATAGTTTAAGGGTCAGGTGGAGTAGTGGCAAAAGATAAGCATCAAAATCATCTAAATAAAGAAATGTTATTTCTTAGAATAAGCCAAGGAGCCTGGTCTTTGTCCTATAGGTAGTGGGGAACCATCAAAAATGTTTTAGCAGAGGTGAGTGTTAAAAAGATCAGTCTGGTAGAGTAAAGGATAGAACCCAAAGGGGGACAAAAAGGGGAGGGAACAGTCAAGAGGCTGTTGGAAAACTTGAGATATGAGAAAATTATAGAGTCATGGGATTTAGGGCTGCTGATATGACTGTGCTTCTTTCTGCTGATACATTTCTCTCTCATGGCCCTGACATTTTCCTTCACTTGAAAGAAAATAGGTAAATCAACTCTCTGTGATGGACCAGTACATTCTAATGTATTCTAACAGGCTTTCTGTGCCCTTCCAGGCCCTGAATAAAAATTAAAAAGAAAAATCTCTAAAGTTCCCTTCTGATTTAAATATAATTGAATATTTAAATCTGTAGCACTGCTATCAATCACTGATCATGGAATATTCTTAGTCTTCTATGATTTAGAGGGGTCAGTCCCAAATTTCAAGATTTGGGGGGTGTCTGGGTAACACAGAGTGTTAAGTATCTGCCTTTGGTTCAGGTCATGATCTCAGGGTCCTGGCATCGAGTCTCACACTGGGCTCCCTGCTCAGTGGAGGTGGGGGGCTCTGCTTCTCCCTCTGCCCCTTGCCCTCCACTCCTGCTCTCTCTCTCCCTCTCTCTCTTGTGCACACACACAAAAATAAATAAATCTTAAGAAAATATTCAAGATGTTGGAAATAACTGTTGGAAGCACAATAGTAAAAAGAAAGTTATAGGTCAATATAAGAAGTGACAACAATTTTGAGTGAGCCTCTTTTTAAAGATTTTATTTATTTATTTGACAGACAGAGATCACAAGTAGGCAGAGAGGCAGGCAGAGAGAGAGAGGAAGGGGAGCAGGCCCCCTGCTGAGCAGAGAGCCCAATGCAGGGCTGGATCCCAGGACCCTGAGATCATGACCTGAGCTGAAAGCTGAGGCTTTAACCCACTGAGCCACCTGGGCACCCCTGAGTGAGTCTTTTTTAAACTGACAGAGTAATACCTGCCATTGAGTTTGGAAGGAGTTATAAAACACATACAGTTTAAGTTGCTGATTTAGAGTCATTTCCATTTCTAACATGTCTATGAATTCAATTAATTAGCTTTACCCATGTTCAAGCTGCTTATCCATTCCAGGACTCATTTCTTCAACTTTGAAAGCCAGGGGGAAATAGCTGTGTTTGCCCCTTTTCAGATCAGTCAACATGTGGAAAAACAGTTTGTGAACTTTAATGTACTCTCAGAATAGATTACTTTAATTATAATGTCTAAGGGCAAGTAACTAATTAATGACAGAGCCAATATTAAAGCCTAGATCTTCTGACTTCTAGCCTAACCATATGATGATGTCTTTACTTTTTATTTATATGTGTGTGTGTGTGTGTGTGTGTGTGTGTGTGTCACTCTGTTTACAAGAGAATTTAGCCCACAGTTATTTTTTTTTTCCGCACAGCAAACTGACTTTGTCATCTCTCTCTTTCTCATACACACACACCCACCCACCCACACACACACACACACTCTGACCCCATGCTCTCTTCCTAATTCTGACCACTCTGTTTGGTACTTAGAGCAAAAATCTTAGAAGAATCTACAAAGAAAAGAAGGAATTGTTAAACTGCTATTTTTGTTTGTTTATTTGTTTCAGTGACCAGTCGAATTCTCAGCTCTGCTTTGGTGTTAGAATCACCTGTAGAGTTCTCTTAAAAAATTTTGGTGTCTAAGCCCCACCAAGGACCTCTGAAATTAGGATGTCCTGAATTGCACAGCATGGTTAAAACCCAGCACATGGATTTAGCTAAATAGAGCTAAAAAGAGCCAAATGTGATTTGTGCATGTGTGTGCATCAGTCCGTACCCATGGTCTCGGGCATATAAATTCATGCAACACAACTGATCTGGTATGTTGCTCTATCGCCTGACTTACCCCATAGCCACTCCTCCCCGTACTGTGGACAACAGGCAAACCCATTGAGATCTATGGTTATTTTACAAGTCCAGACATGATGCTAGATATACAGATGAATAAACACAGTTGCTGCCCATGGGGCACTCTGGGGGTTAATGGGGCACTTAAAGATGTAAACCTAATAGGAATGTGATACTTGCAGTGATATTCATATGTAAAGTCCATTAGGTATTCAAGAACAGGGAGTACTTTGTTCAAGAAGAGGACAGGAAGGAAGGAGCTCTACAGAGGAGACTATCCCTGGGCAAGAGTTGAGGGATGAGTGAGAACTTTCCAGTCAGAGAAAAGTGAGTCAAGCCGGGGCAAACAGAGAACAGGGAGCTGGTAGAAGAAGGTAGAAGGATGATACTCTTGGAGGAGGATGGAGCATGTGTAAGGAGTCACAAACAGCCTTGAGCTGTTTTGGGGAACAACTATTTGTGGGAACTTTGGATAGGCATGATCAATGATGAATAATATGTGAGGAGATGGGAGGCTTCCGTGGATGACAAGGGAGAGACCAGCAGGGGCCAGTGAAAAAGGGCCTTAGATTTAGATGCCATGCTTGACACTGTGCTGTGCTGTTCTCAAGACATAGCATGGCTTTCCATTCTCATTGTTCTAATGAGACTATGTAGTATATATATGTGTGTGTGTGTATAAAATCCCCAATATATATGTATGTATATATACATATATGTGTGTGTATATATATATATATGTGCATATCTAAATACATAATATATAAATATAACATTTAATATATACTATTACATAAATAATAAAATACATGATACATAATATAATATATAATAAAATAAATATATGATTAATATAAATATAATATATATTAATATAAATCCAACTAAGAGCTATTCCTAATAACATTTCTGAACCAAGAGAAATTTTCTGATGCAAATGGTTCTATCATCTGTTTCCTTTTTGGTAAAAAGGGGCACAGAGATGTTTTTTGGAACCCCTGTCCACTCGTCTGCTGCTTTCCAACATAGGTTACTGCAGGAGAACCTTCTCCCAATGTCCGCTCTGCCCTCCATTCCTCCCATGCCAGCCTACAGAGCCTCTGAAATCCTCACTGGCTCTCATTTCTTGTGGGTGGCAGCATCTTTGTTCTGAGGAGAACTGTTGAGATTAAAACAAGCTGTCTGTCAGCCACTGGACAGGAGGGAACAACATTCCAGATAGAGAGAGAGCTTGCAATGAAGAGGCAGAGGTTACAGTGCTAGTCAAATCACAGGAGATTCAGGACTGAGCTCTAGGTCCAGAGGACACTAGTGATCTAAGCTGAGATATGAACCACACACCTGCTCCAAGAGTTAAGGAGAAACCACTGCTTCCTTTTCCACCTGTGTTTGGACCTGGGTCTTGACTGGGAATGAGAGGATGGCAGACTCAAGACTGTGGAGCTGAATCCAGATGCCCATATCACCTGCCAACTGCCCTCACCTGACTTAGCTTAAGACCTGGGAAGAATGAGGGTGTAGACTGACAAGAAGGGATGGGGTGACCAAGCGGGGACTGAACTCAGATAGGAAAATCAAGATGAATATTGACCATTAATGTACTACAGATATACACAAGTGCTCACCTGTGGAAGTATCCAGGTCACAGAAATATACTCTTTGGAACTCATAAGGGATGGTTCCTCATATTCCAGGAAGTAAGAGGAGCATGGAAGAGGAGGAAGTGTTACTTGGAGTAGGAGTTAGGACCCTGATGTCTGAATGATCTTGTTCAAATCCGATTCTGTTGTTACTGGTGATACCTATATCTCACTAGGGCAGAGATTGTGTCTCTTTGTCATCCTGACACCCCAGCACCCACCATGGAAAATAATAAATTCGTACTGATTTCTTTAAGTTGATTCTTGGGGATTTTTAAAACTAACTTTGAACTTTATTTCCCTCCTCTATTAAATGTAACTAGAAATACCCAGCATGTTCTGATGAAGATCACCTAGTTGAACACATGAAAGTCCCTACCAGAGTGCCAACTTCCTAGTCATAAAAGATTGCAAATAAATGTCACTTGGCTTCTCTCTTTCACCTTCTTGTGTCCCTGTGTAATTTACATAGAATACTTCAAGAATCAGACTGTTGGTTATACAGAAGTTGACCACTGGTGTATTTCCTGGGAAGGAATTATGGGACAGTACAATATAATATTTTGTGTACCAGTAAGTAACTGGCATTTATTTGTGAGGTAATTGACTGAGAAACTGCCTCATACTTTAATCTTCCTGCAGTAATGATCTAAGTAGCTTGCACTCAGCAGCGATTCAAGAAATTTTTATTGATTGGATAATTTAAGAGATATTTGCAACTTTTACTCTTTAAATGTTAGACTTGGGAATACTCAAGTCAATGAGGTTACAAGTATGAGGTGAGCTGGGCTAGATCAGTGAGCAGGAGTTAATAATATCCACTCCCAATTTCTAGCATGGTTGTTGGTATTCTTTTTGGTAAAACATTCTAATATTTTTCTTCCACCTGCAAGGATTTGGGGGCAGGGGGGCAGAATCCGTGTGTGAGAGAGATTAAAGAGATGGATCATTCTGGCAAAATGTTCATGTTTAGAAAGTCATGAACTTTTAAGAAGTCAGCCAGGATCACAATTGCAAGTTACTAGGAGTTGCCGAAGAAAGGGAGGCACCTAATTGTACTTTTGTACAAAATTGTACTTTTAGGGAGACTTGTTTTAGAAAAGAGGAAAGACCAATGAGGAATTTAGTGAAGGATGCTTTGGTGAATCAAGGACTGAGGAAGAAAAAAATCATACTTGTCATTTATATTTGTTGGTAGCAGGAATCACGGGCGTATATTTCAAGTGCTGGTGAGTACTTTCCAACTTCAGCCAGGCATAAAAGATAGGTACGCAATAAGAAGGTAGGGTTGGATGATGACTATAAGGTGTCTGTCAAAGCCATAGAAAACATGAGTTCTTCCAGAGGAATTAAAGAAAGGACACATTATGAAAGCCTGAGAATTGGGCAACACCCACCAGGAGGACAGAGAAGAACACTCTCTGTGTAGTAGCAGGCAGGATTGAGAGGTCTTATTTACAAAGGTGAAAGGACCAAGAGAGCCTTCGGTCATATCACAGAAGTCAAGACAAAGAGAAGGTCAAGAAGGAGGGGTGACCAGCTGGGATACACAGCAGAATTGTCAAGAGCATGGAGACCAAGGCGAAATATATTTTCACCCAGCCAGTTGCTTTCAATGCCAAGATCCTTTAATGCCATTAAAAGCAGCTCAGTTGACAAGTGACACTGATTTCAAAGAAATATCAGGGAGATTGGTTAAAAGGAAATGAAAGCACAAATGTAGAGCATTCATCTGGAAGTTGGCCGTGAAGGGAAGGAGACAAGCAGAAGCAGTGAGTAGAGCCTTTTAAAAATCATTTCAAGATTTGGGGGTGGGGGGACAATGTATTTGAAGCTGATTCAATTGAGGGAGAAAATCTGGAGATACCAAGATGGAGAACTATAGTAAGAAAGGAAAAAAATCCCTCAGCAGGCAGAGAGGAGCTCAGGATAACTAGAAAACTGGCCCCTCCCTGAGATCAATGCCAAAGGAAAAGAGGTAAATGCATATAAATGAAGATCATGTTACTTTACCTTTGAAAATACCTCACAGCCTACAGGATCTATCAGCCCAATTTTTCATTTATATCGTTTTCCTTAGATCATCAAACTTTCACACTGACTCTGTTAAGAAAAAAACATTATTATTCCCATCTTACATTGTGTAAATGAAGTCTTAGATCAGGCAAGTGATTTCATCAATCCAATATATATTGGAGAGTTGTGGAATTATCAATATATATATTATATATAATATACATATTATATATATGTATATTGGAGAGTGGTAGCATTAGGCCAACAATTCACATGTCCTAGTCTTAGGATAGTAGGCAAGGGCCTAGTCTTCACCATGCTCATCACACATCTGCACTTATGGTGGAGTGTAAATCAAAAATGGCACTGATGCTGTTGGGTGGCCTTAAGCTGTTAAATAAGGTGTGTGTGTGTGCACACGCGCATGCGTGTGTGTGTGCATGCATGCGCACATGTGCACACTCATTGGAGAATGTTATGGATTGAATTATGTCCCCCAAAAGATATGTTGAAGCCCTAACCCTTGTCACCTGGGAATATAAATTTATTTGGAAATAGGCTCTTTGTAGATGCAATTAAGATGTAAGTTAAATGCGGTCATAGTGGAGTAGAGTAGGCCCTTAATCTCATGTAACTGGTGTTCTTCTAAGAGGAGATGCACAGAGATGAACACACAGAGAGATGACAGTCAGATAATGATGGAGGCAGAGACTGGAACAAGCCAAGGATTGCCAACAAACAGCAGATTCTAGAAGGTGCATGGAAGGATTTGCAAGGAAGGATTCTTTCCTGTAGCTTTCTGAGGGAGCATGGCCCTACTGGCACCTTGATTTCAGACTTGTGATCTCCAAACTGTAAGACAATAAATTTACATGTATTTAAGCTGCTAGTTTATGATACTTTATTATGGCAGCCTTAGAAAACTACACAGAGGGATATCATTTAAGTGGTTCATGAAAATATGAACAGAAAAGAGAAGTTGTGAATGACCAAAATGGAGGATAAGTGTAGAAGCCCACAAAGGAGTAAAGAAAGCCCTGGAGTGTTTGCAATGGACCAAGACTGGTAGGATATTACTGTGGCTAAACACAGTATTTTTGGAACCAGATACAAATAGTTTCAAATCATTGCCTGCCTCTATTTAGCTGGGAAGCACTGAGGATGTTATTTAAGGATTTTAAGATCACTTACTTATTTTCAGAATGAATATAATAATTCTGACACCATGGAATTATTTTGAAGATTAAATGGCATGGACATGTAAAAGGTGAACCACTGTACCTTTTAGTGCTTGATAAATTTGGGTTGGTAATGGTTGTAATAGAGTTGTTGTTTACATCATTCCCTATATGCCTTTTTCTAGCAGCATTTTTGTCCAGAGCTACAGACAATAGAAGCTGAGAATGATGAGGACAGAATGTAACACTGAAGTAACTTGTTTTACATTAAAGATACCATAATGCTGTAGGTAGTGATATTATTCGTAGTAGAGGTTGTGGTAAGAAGAAAGGTAAAGAGAAAGGGAACTGTGGTTTTTGATTATTGTGGTCCAAACATCTTTGAGGTGATTTGCATGTATTAGAATGTGAGATGTAGTGGAGAGGACAACATTGACATTCCAAATCCAAGACTGAGAATGAATTCAGTTGATACAAGGGACATGGTTTTGGTCTCAGGTAGGAAAACTGAAAGTAATTCCAGGTAACAGAGAGGAGATGGAGGACAAGACCAAGTATTAAAAAAAAAGTAATGGATTAAAAAATATAGTTGTCAAAGACAGGGAACTCAATATGAATCGTTTGTGTAACAGAGCAATATGTTATATTGATGGATCTTTTCCCTGTTATGTGATGGCTATTGAAGCCAGTAGATGGTATAAACGTTACTGTTATTCATGATTTTATTGAGCATTTACTGTTCTCCTCTTACAGTGTTAAGGATATTATGAGCATGAGGTCATACAATTTTTTTTATAATTTTTTATTATGTTATGTTAGTCACCATACAGTACATTAGTTTTTGAGGTAGTGTTCTGTGATTCATTGTTTGTGTATAACACCCAGTGCTCCATGCAATATATGCCCTTCTTAATACTTATCAGCAGGATCACCCATTCCACCCCCACCCCCAAAACCCTCAGTTTAATTCTTGGAGTCCATAGTCTCTCGTGGTTTGTCTCCCCCTCTGACTCCCCCCCCCGTTCATTTTCCCCTTCCTTCTCTTAATGTCCTCCGTGCTATTCCTTATGGTCCACAAATAAGTGAAACTGTATGATGATTGACTTTCTCTGCTTGACTTCTTTCACTCAGCATAATCTCCTCCAGTCCTGTCCATGTTGATGCAAAAGTTGGGTATTCATCCTTTCTGCTGGCTGAGTAATATTCTATTGTATATATGGACCACTTCTTTTTTATCCATTCATCAGTTGAAGGGCATCTCAGCTCCTTCCACAGTTTGGCTGTTGTGGACATTGCTGCTATGAACAGTGGGGTGCATGTGGCCCTTCCTTTCACTACATCTGTATCTTTGGGGTAAATACCCAGTAGTGCAATTGCTGGTTCATAGGGTTGCTCTATTTTTAACTTTCTGAGGAATCTCCACACTGTTTTCCAAACTGACTGCACCAACTTGGATTCCCACGAGCAGTGTAAGAGGGTTCTCCTTTCCCCACAACATCTCCAACATTTGTTGTTTCTTTTCTTGTCAATTTTTTTCCATTCTAACTGGTGTAAGGTGGTATCTCAATGTCATTTTTTCATGTGTCTGTTAGCCATTTAGGTCATACAATTCTTAACCCTCTGAGCTAGTACTTCACGCTTCCAACACACTGCCTGTGATCTGCCCAGCCTCGCTCATTTCCAGAGCTCTTGGCTACTTGTTCCATTCCAGATGCCCCTGTAGTAACTAACTTTGCATGGGTTCCAACCACCATCACTGGGCACAACCCAACAGCACCTTAGCACCTATCTGTGCTGCTCACCTTTTCCCTCTCACCCCAGAGCTTCCTAATAATCCTTGAGATATGCAGTGGCACAGTCTATATGTGCAGCCTCCTAAAGTGTATGAGATTTAATTCCATACAGGATGAAATAATAACCAATGGGGAATGGGCACCAATGAATATATTTGTCTCCCTTCCTCTCTCTGTATTGACTTTCCTACAATGCAATAACGCAGAGATAAGAATCTCCCAAGGTAGAGAAATCCCTTGTTCCTGATCACAAGGAGTGTGTACCACAGTGATTCAGCCTCATTTATTGTCACTGTTTTCCTCTGTCCCATTAAATTTTCCCTCACTCTACTCCCACTCTTCTGGCATTTCTCTTCCCAATGAACAACTAGGCCATGAATGTTGACCTTTCTGAGAACCCAGGCTAAGACAATGGCAGCAGGATTGGATGGTTATCCATGTCCGTTGTGCAGTGGCATCACTATCTCTGTGGCCTTCACTTGTGGATGATTGGGGTGAGAGACAGGCAGAAGGTGGAACATTGGCTATATGGAGGCTATATGGCGATGCTGCCCAACGGACACAATGACCATTGTAAGGATCATAGAATAGAATGGCTTCTGTTAACAGTGCTGGTGCCCTTGACAACAGATGATGATAGGTTCGGGGCAGTCTACTGCGAGCTCAAGTCATGCTATGAAGCTTGGAATGCCTTTGAAACAGACTCTCACCTTCTGTAACCATAAAGCTCATGGTATTGAAATCAGGGACAGAGTCCACTCTAAGGATAACAGAACTGTAAATGAACCTGACTATTGGCATTCAATAAATCACCTTTGAAAACTAGGGCCTGAATGGAAGACAAATGGACACAGAAATCTGGGATGTGGACATTTGGCTGGACATGCCTGAGAATCTTTAAGCCTCAAATTCCCCCTGGAATTCTTCAAGCCAGCAGAAATAACCCTCCTCCCACTTAGCGCAGAAGAGCAGTCTCTTTGGGCCTAGAAACTTTCAATCTCTTTACTAGAAGAAAAAACCTTGCAAGGAAATGCTTATACTCCTCAAGGTCTTCCCTCTTACCCTCTGATGCCCCCAGGCCAATATTCTGGGTTAGGTTTTAGCACAGCTCAATTAAGAAAGTGTAGTTTGCTCCAGGATGATATAGCCTCATGTGAAAGGAAAGCATCTGTAGGTCCTTGCTTAATGTGTTTAAGTAAGAACTGGGAGAGTCTGTACAGGCATGCCTCTTGAGGAGGGGTGACTGGGGTAGGGATAGACAACTTTGAGACTGGGGAGAGAGAGTGTATTGACAGAGGAGCGCTCACCTGAGACTCTTGAGTTTAATGTTCTGTCAAAGATGCCTAGAACAGATTCTAAATGTCTGCTATATACACCGTATCAATAGGCTAAAGAAGAAAAATCATATAATCAGACACAATTGATGCAGAAAAAACCCATCTGGCACAATCCAACATTCATTCATGATAAAAACTTTCAGAAAGTGAGGAATGCAAAAGAATTATTTTAACTGGATAAAGGCATCTATGAAAACATCACAGCTAATATCATATCTACTAGTAAAAACGGTCTTTCTCCCTAAGATTGGGAATAGAGCAAGGATGTCTGCTCTTCCCATTGCTATCTCATGTAGGACTGGAAGCTCTAGCAAGTGCAATAAGGCAAGAAAAGGAAATAAAAGACATAGAGATTAGAAGGAAAGAAAGAAAATTGTCCTGATTTTTAGATGACGTGATTATCTATATAGAAATTCATTATCCATACATACACTACCCTCCAGAAAAAAAAAAAAACCTCCAAGAACTCATAAGTAGGATGAGCAAGACTGCGGGACGTAAGATTTAAAAAAAAAATACCAGCAAGGTTTTTTGGTAGAAAAACTTACTGTAAAATTTATTTGGAAAGACACAGCTGAAATAATCTTGATGAAAAGAATAAAATGGAAGGAATCACCCTCCACATTAAGGCTCCCAGCTACAGTAATCAAGACAGTTCGATCTTAGAGGGATGGATGCATAGATCAATGCAGAAATAGACCCAGAAATAGACCCAGAACCCAGAAATAGACCCACATAAATATGTTTACCTGGCTTTGACAAGATGCAAAAGCAATTCGGTGGAGGAACCCTTTTTCATAAGCGGTGCTGGAACAACTGGCCATCCGTAGTCAGTAAAATGAAACCTAACCTATACTGCACACCCTATTCAAAGATTAACTGGATTTTTAGAATTGATGCCAAAAGCATGGTCCATTAAAGAAAAATCTGGTGAACTAGACTTCATAGAAATTACAAATTTTGTTCTGTTAAAGACGATGTGAAGGGCATGAAAGCCCAAGCTACAAGCTTGAATCAAATACATGCAAACCGCAGAGCTGACACAGGGGTTATATAGAGAATATATGGTGAATGCTCACAGTTCATCAGTAAAAAACTAATAATGTGATTAGAAAACAGGTAGACGGGAAAGCCAACTTTATTGAAGGGGATAGGTAGATGGCAGGGGAATGCAAAAGAAAAAAAAAAACAACTGACCAAGCAAACGAAAACCTAGAGTGGGATAGTGATACCACCAAATGCTGACGAGTATTCAGAGAAAATGGGTTACTCGTTTTTTGCTAGTAGGATGTAAAATACTGATAGATGATAGATGATAGATAGGTAGTTACTTAGATACATAGATACATGATATTAATAGATACATGATAGATTGATAGGTGATAGAGATGTAGATAGATAGATATTAGATGATAGGTGATAGATAATTGTTAGATAGATTGAGGTAGGTTCATATGCAACTATAAGAAATTATATAGAGATCCCATGTACACTTTACTCAGTTTCCTCCAGTGGTAACTTCCTACAAAACAATAGTCCAATATCACAGAATATTCACATTGATACAATTCATTGATTTCTTCAGCTTTCTTTTGTTTTCCTTGTATTAACAAAAATCTGCAGAGTAGCTCTCCAGAGCTTCTACACATCCAAGTCCTACATGAGTAAGACAAGAGATGCCTTTGCAGAATATTGAGGATGGAATCTGAGAACTCAGAGCAGTAGAAATATTAGGATGAATATCTTAGCATCTTAGAGGATACTCCTCTCATTAAGTCAGTGGTTGGCACTAAGGGAATGGGAAAGGTGCCGGACAGGGAGCAGCACCAGCATCTTTGAGAAGTTCAGTGGTGGCTATCCTCTGTAGGCCAAGTTTGACAAGTGGGAGAGATTAACATAATGTAAGCTGTCTGACCTCAGTGGCGAGATGCCAGAATGACTGAAGCTAGGTGGCAGCACCTGACCATCAGAGACAAAGACAGTGTGGGGCACCTGCTGTCATCCCTCTGAAGGGTAGGAAAGCTGCAGTGCCCAATAGGGTGCCTGGGCCTGCAGTGGTTTGTAGCAGTGGCAAAATGATCAGGACTTAAAATACAGTTTCTGACTTAAAGAACAGTCCCACCTCATGAGTCAGGGCTCTTCGATTCTATTGCAAGTAGATGTCATGAAAATCAGTGTGGTCCTTTCCAGAGGGACCTGTGGGAGGGTTGTTGTGCATACATGGACTAGGGAATGCCCCAATTTTTTGAGGATTATTAGAGGGGCTTCTAACACTAATTCCAGGAGACCTGCTGTGCTTTCACAATCCTCCAGTGGAGTTGAGGTATAGGAAACTCAGATATTACATGGAACTTAACCCAACTCATACATAACTTAACTGATGGGTACCTGAACCTGGCTTGTAGTTATTTCCCTGGATCCTGCATGTATAATTGATGTGGACTCACTAAATAGCAGCCCCAGTTGGTTACCTGCTGGAGTGCAAGGGATGTTACATTAGGAAGGGCTAAGTGCCAACTCCTGAAGCTACCTTTGATCACCATGAGGGGCTGCATTTACTCCAACACAATGTGGGGCAATGCCTGGTCCTAAGGGATTCACTGGGACATCTCAGTGCTTCCTTCCCAGATAGACACAAGCAAGTGTCTGTATAACCACAGCACCCCAGCAATGGCAAGACAACTGAGAGTTCACACCCTTTAGGGATGAAGATCTGGGTTGCTCCATCAGGCAAACAACACAGACCAGCTCATGTCTTGGTCAGGTGTGGGAATTCATGAAAGGGAGGTAGAGAAGAGAGATCATGAGTGTCATGGTCTTTGTATCAGCTGTGGTTCCAGGGGATTTCATGTTTCATGAACACCCTCACCTTAATTCTTCATGGGGATGAGCTGCCACCAGCTGAGTGGAACGTTAGGAATGGTTGACTCTTTACCTGCCCTCTCAGGGATGTGATTAGTATCTGCTCATAAAAATGGAGGTATGCCCGGGTGTTGAGAGGTTGGTATGATAAAAGGGCGCACACGGATCCAGGTGTTTCAAGCGGGGACAAATCAGACAGCTCTTAGGCACCACTCAGGTCATTTCAGCCTCTTTTTCCTGGAGGCTTCTTGTTTTGCCTGGCTGCCAGCAGGCAGCCAGCTCTGTGTGGCCTGTGACCCGCCTCACAAGGATACAAACCAATACCCTTTGCCCCATGCCCATGCCAGGCTACTCTTGCCCTCTACCCTGGAGCTGCCCTCTTGATACTAGGTATGAGATGCCATGAATCTGGGCACCAGCCAGGTATACACAAGTCAGAATTGTGGGACAGTTAATTCCCTTTGGGGAAAACCTATGGAATATGGGATCCAGAGGACCAGTTCTTTCCTGTTCCACGGACTCTCTTGACAAGTGCTACTTCTTATAAACACCCAGAAGATGTCTCATTACATTGAGCAATCATGGGAGCTTGTGACCAAGCAGTGACCACCTCAGTGAGGTGGCCTCCTATTGGTTCTTCTCTTCCCTGACTCACTCCCCTTTTTCATGACTCTTGGCTCCCTGGGCTGCACTTCCTGATTAGTTAGTAGCCTCAGTCACTTCCTTCTGGGTAGTATAGGCTAAGACAGGTGTATACCAGTTTATCCCCATTTTATAGATGAGAAACTGAGACACAAAGAAGTTACCCAACTTGCTAAAGTTCACATATCTAGTCAGGTCCACCTGACTTACAATACAGCTCTTAATTAAAAGGCTTATAGAAGACAGACATGACCTAATTGTTGAAGACCTCTAGAATGATAAAAACAACAACAAAATAGTCTTGTAGATTCAGCAGTCCCAGTTTGCATGGGATGGTGCATAATGAAAGTCCTGAACTATAAATGATCAGGTGAAGTGAAATGATGGTTAATCAGTGAGATTGGATGCAAGGCCAGTACCTTCCCATGTGGAGTAGACCAGTGTAGTGAAAGTATTCTATAATATGGACATACTAAGGCAAAAGCATCCTGCTGGAGAAAGGGAGGGTGTCTTTGGTAAGCAGCTTTAAAAAAAAAAAGTGAGGAGAGAGAAGCGTGGGAGGAAGGAAAGGGAGGAAAATAATTTAGAAATAATTATAGGGCAAGGGGATTTCTCTAATATATTGACACGTGAAATATATAGCAGGAGTGTGAACTGGAAGTTGATATGCCCTGGGGTGTGAAGGACTAAGCTGAGAAGCCTGGACAGGGTTCAGAGATGCAGGGTGTTAAGTCACAAGGAGGCCCATGTAGAGGAGATATCACAGAGGGACCCAACTCCGTACTCAGGCATATGCAGTATCCAGTTTGTTTCTGGATCATGTCAAGAGAAGTCCACCCTCTCTCACACAGGCATGTGAGCCAGACTATATTTCTTTATTTTTAAAAATTATTTTGGCATGGGGCAGAGGGAAAAGGAGAGAGAATCTGAAGCAGACTCCAGTGGGGAGCCTGGTGCAGAATTTGATGTTAAGACCCTGAGATTGTGGCCTAAGCCAAAATCAAGAGTTAGTCATTTCACTGACTGAGTCACCCAGGTGCCCCAACTCCTTTTATTCTGTTGATTGTGGGGGAAACCACTTGCATACCCTTAGAGACTGAGAGGTAGGAGTTCAATTTTGCACTCCTTAACAAATATTGCCTGTTTAAGAAAACTAGAAAGTGGTGCCAGATTAAAAGCACAGTCACTGACAAAAATACTGAAGACTGTGTTCCGAAACCCAATAGCTAATCTGTCCAATAGGCCATGTTGGTTTGCACTTAATATAGGATCTGATGAAATCAGGGGGGTTAGTATAGAAGGTTAGTGATTTAAGAGTTAAGATAACAAAGGATTCATTCCCCACAGACCCAGGCAGTGGTCCTTTTTGTAGAATTAACTTGTCAAAGGTAAAAGGGCTTAAAATGCCAATTTCCACCAAGATCTACATTTGAAATACATTGACACAGTGGGGACAGATGAAAGAAGCTCTCCAGGCCAAACCACCATCATGCAAGTGTCTCCTAACTTGTCCCCCTGTCAGTAATGTCCTTCAACCCCTCCAAGAATTTGTGCTCACATCCCAATAAGAACTGTCCTTTAAAGAATCTAGTGAGATAACATCATCTTTCCCATCAAACCATGAAATGCATTCTCCTCCTGTTAAAAATACAATCAAACTTCAGCACCCAGTCCCAAGGCATAGCCTGGCTCTGGCTTACCTCTGTCACCTTGTGTCCAGTGTTCTCCACCACACGCCAGCTCTAACCGTACCAGTGTTATTTTTCCTTTTCCGAAGTCTTTTTGCAGGAGATTTGCCATCTTCAGTCTCAGCTGAAAGGGTCCATGTCAGAGGGGCCTTCTTCAACTTCCCAAACTAAGGCAGCAGCTATTTTCCTATACATGTTCCATATCACATCATTTTATTTCCTTTCTAGTAATTTTCGTTACCGCAGTCATCTTGCTTGTATCTTCATCTGTTCACTGTCACGGTCTCCAAAAGAGCAGGAACCATTTCTGTCTTGTTCACTGTTCTATCCTTAGAACCTAGAAGCGTGCTTAGAACCGATAGTCACACGCACCCCAGTGTCTATACTAACACTGCTGAGCCAATGAAGAAGAACCAATGAATGAAGCTAAGTCTTCTTGATGCATTTTTCCCATCTGTCTACTACCAGGATTCCTGCATTGATTACTGCTTTTATTCCAAGCTGGTCTTAAAGTCTTAGCTCTCAGAGGAAAATGCCATTTCGTATAAAACGACCACCATGTCTTTGAAGAAATTAAGAAAGCTATTTTGTGTCGGTCATTTATTTCATTTACTATTTTGCTTTGCATGTTATCTTGGTTACGATTGGGTATATGGAGCAAACTACAGCACCCTGGTGTATGTGACCTCCCATCTATCTTTGTAGAAAAAGCTATATTGGAGCACAGCCCACAGTCATTTGCTTATATATTTTCTATGGCTGCTTTTGGACCATCCATAACAGCAGAGTCAAGAGTATTTCTTATCTGGTCCTTCACAGAAAAAGTTGGCAGACCCTGATACAAAGCAATATGTGTTCAAAGGTAGGAAGATGCATGAGAAAAAGACCTCAGAACATCAGGAAAAAATCAAGAGCGTTGACTAATATTGGCTTTGGGTAAAATCCAGGAACATTGATAGTGATCAAATTAGAAGTGCATTCTCAAAATGGTCTGGATTAAAGCCTGAGGGAGACGCCTACATTTCAGTGGTTAGGTCAGAAATCCAGTTTATAGGATGAAGACCAAGCTCCCCTTTCAGGCTAGTGCTGCATTTTCCTATGAAGAAATGTGTTGTTCTTCTCTTCTGATTCATACCAGCCCCCCATGCCTACCTTTGTCTGTGTCTCCTCTCCATGCAATCTGGAATGTAGGGAATGCTGCCATCTTCATGATGAATGGTTTCCTCCATTGAATTGCAATTACAGGTTTTAATCAGTTCATTATTCCACCTAGTTTTTGGGTCCTGACAGTTATGCTGCAAAAACTAATTGAATTGGCTTTACCTCAAGGCATTCCCACAAGATCTTACCTTGCTATTTGGGGATTTTTTTTTTTTTTTTGTCTGATAGACCAACTTAGCTTCAATTTCCTGTTCCAGCCTTAAAAGAAAAGTTTTATTTTCATATTTCCCCTTTGAAACATTTCACACTCTTTTCCTACTTTGAAAAGTAGGAATAATAATATATTAATAATAATAATAGTAAAGTATACTTTATTAAAAAAATCAGTAACCTACAATATATTGTAGTATACACTGAGCTTCTTATATAAGAAGCTTTAGAGTGGATGCAAAGTAAACCCTTACTCTTTTCCATAAACTCTCCTTAGATCACTTAGAGGGGGGAAAAACATATGGAAGGGCTAGATTAGTTATTTTTAGTTCTTTAGTTCTTTGCTCTTCCAGGTGCCATAAATTTATGAAAGAGATATTGCCCAGAGATAATGTTTAGCTGGCTGTTGACAGTGGAATTATCCTAGCAAGGACCCTGACTGGGTCCTCAGGTTTTTGAGTGCCTCTCACAG
This sequence comes from Mellivora capensis, assembly GCA_004024625.1. Lineage (NCBI taxonomy): Eukaryota > Metazoa > Chordata > Mammalia > Carnivora > Mustelidae > Mellivora > Mellivora capensis. Next base: position 223,905 of record PISX010000274.1, read on the forward strand.
GACTGACCCCCCACAAAATTCCCGAGGCTTTATCTGGTAACGAAATCAAAATGCCAGTTTATCAAATCACTACAAGAGATAGAACAGCCAAGGGGATCAGAATAATTTTCTTTCTTTGGTCAGCACATTATGTTCCTCTAGGACGTGCTACATGAGAAGCCAAACTATAACCAGAAGTTTGGTGAGAACAGGATTCAAGCAGATGGTGGTGAGATTAGACAGTTGGCAATAGGTACGCAGCTGTATCTAGACTATTTAAGAGCTGCACCTTTAGAAGACAGCAAAACCCCATTGTGGATCAAAGTAATTTATCCTCTGAACAGTCCTGGATGAATATCTATAGCATTGGCCTCTACAGAGCCGATTTTCTACATGCATTTTATTGAGACATTCTTGCTTTAGATATTGTCAGATAATCAGTTACTCCATTAAAGCCTACTCTTTCTGCCATAGGAATGCTCATCCTCTGAAGGTGATGTCATTATTTCTTATTTGATCTGTTGCATGCTAAATGTATCAGTTCGATTCACAAAGTTCTAGAGTATCTCGCTGTATATAGCAAACTTCCTCACCCTTAGCACTACTGACGGTTTGGTTTGGGTAATATTTAGTTGTGAGAACCAAAAATGTTCCCAGACATTGCTAAATCTCTTTTGGGACCCAAATCATTCCTGGTTGAAAAACACTTTGATAGAGGATAGAAGGGTGCAAGGGAGAAAATCTTTTCAAGAATGTCAGGGAAGAGCCTTCAAACCAGTCCAGATTCTAGCTTCACACTATTAACTGTCCTAACTTTTATTCCTCTGAGGTTCCCTTTACCATAATCAAAGTATTTATGAGAAGCAAATCTCAACTCAGACTTCTTTCCATGAAATTACTATGTTTAAGTATCTTTCCAGGCAGCTCACAATTTTCTCATATCTTGTTGGGCAGGAAGTTTACAGTGCCTAAGGAGAGAAATTTGCTCAGTTATACAGAGCATATTTTTATGGGGAGAGAAAAAATATTTCCTAATATGAGAGAAGTACAGTATCTATCAGAGCCCACAACTGACTGAACCCTGAAACCTAACTAATGTGCCTTTCAATTCCCTTTCATTAGAAAGCTGACTCATGGAGCTTGAGATAGAAGAGATCTTCTGGTTCAACAACTTCATTTTCAAATAAGGAAAATGAATCTCAGAGGAGTGAATTCATGTGCTTCAAAATAGTACTAAAAAGAGGGATTTGAACTTGAGTTTTCTGACACCAAGTGGTGTGGTTTTATACTATGTAATTCCACACTGCCTCTTATGTGGGTAGGTGATATATTGGGGGTCCTACTTCAAGCAAATAGATATTATTGTTCATACATTACTTATAAGTCTTCTATTCCCCACCATATAACCATACCTGGTAATGCTTTTGTAATATATTCCTGTATATTTCACTTCTGCCCATGGCCAGTGATATGTCTGCATCTATTATGAACGTGGAGTACATCATGTTTAGATCAGGACTTTAAGGTTTCTGGCCCAAATGCCAAGTGGTGGTATCATCTTAGAGCATGAAGAATTCCTCACTTATCCACTTACAGAATTTCACCCCCACCATTAAATATCTATTTCTTTGGCTTCTGTCTTTTAACTTGCTAAAATGAGAACTATCTCTTACTAATACCCCTCATCCACAAACCTTAAGTTCCTAAAAGCTACATCCCAAGATTTTCCACCCAAATGCATGGTCTATTCTTAGAAATAATGAGCCATGCTCATTTCTATTCTCTATCTTCCTGTCCTTCCCTCCATCATATTTGAATCACCTATGTCCCTGTCTTTTGTTTCTTTAGGTCATACCCAACCCTGCTAGTTCTCCAGAACTACAAACCAAAGTCTCCCCAATAGAAGATGCACTACATTATTTTCACTGCAATTCACAAACAGCAGCCCACGTCCTTTACCACCCCCATCCAAAAAAGGGTGCCCTTTGAAAATAAGACTACAAGGTCACTTTTTCCCCAAAATCATTTAAAATGTTTCTTTTCTATTAATCAGAAGGTCCTAGGACAAGCCCAGTGCTGCTTATTCTTGGGGAGAAGGAAGCAATCTGGATGAGGGATGGCATTTACCAGCCCTAGGCAGCTACCCTGCATTTCTGTGGCTGTCCCCTTTTGACAAGAAGGAAGAGTAGTACGGCAGTTGATCAGACAAAATGTAGTTATTGCTAAAAGGATTCAAAGGGGCATCATCAGTACTAGCTAACTTCCAGATTCTTTCCAGAAATATTTTTCTTTTAACAAAAGTGAGAGAACAGAGGAACTATAAAGAGTGAGGGCAAGGGACGCCTGGGTGGCTCAGTTGGTTAAGCGGCTGCCTTTGGATCAGGTCATGATCCCAGCGTCCTGGGATCGAGTCCCACATCGGGCTCCTTGCTCGGCAGGGAGCCTGCTTCTCCCTCTGCCTCTGCCTGCCACTCTGTCTGCCTGTGCTCATGCTCTCTCTCTCCCTCTCTCTCTGACAAATAAATAATTAAAAAAAAAAAAAAAGAGTGAGGGCAAAAGAGGAAACTAATGCAGTAGGTAGAGAATTCTATGTGGAAAAATGCAAGCCCCGTAGGCACATGCTGCATGAAGATAAGAATTCCAGAGAAGGCTTTGATATGATATTAGTGTCTTCAAGGGTCTATGACAGATTTTTTTAAAATCCATTTTTAATTTATCATTTTAAATTTTATGTTTAGCCACTCTGTCTTTGAAACTTAGCATTTCCAGCATACATATCAGGATTTGGGCTCTCAAGCCAGACAAATGAGGATTAAATACCAACTCTGGTCCTGGTTAGATATGGGAGTTGAGTAAGTTCAATTATCGCGAGACTCCGTTTTCTCATCTATAAAGCAGAATAAATCAATTAACAGAGCCAGACTCATATTTAATAGTCAAGAAAGGCAAAGAAGATAGATGAATGGATATGTGGGTGGGTGTGGGGGTGGAAGAACCCAAAACTCTGGGTCCATCAGGAGACTAAATATAATCTGAATTCTTACCTAAAGGAAACAGCTTCGTTTTGGTAGCCTTCATTGGCAGTGCGAAATAATTAAGTGTTCATTCTTCAGGAAGGGCAGAAGACCTCAGCCATCAATGTCGAAGAAAGTAAAACTTCATCTGCCTTGAGTGTTTTTGCTTTCAGGAAGTGGAAGGCTTTTATTGAAGTGGTGGCGTAAGACTTGCCTCAGAACTTTGTTCTGGACTCCGAGCCCCTCAGATAGATCGATTTTTCTCTAATGAACCAAACCTCTGAAACTTGCTCTGTGATATTGCAGGCACCTCTGCCTGAGCTCTGTGGCCAGGCAGAGCCCAGCCTAGCCACGGGGCTGGTCTTCCATTTCCATCTCGATGTAATTAGAAGGTTTCCTTCCTCTGAGTTGGAGAGCGGCTGGCAGAAGAAATGGTGCAGGCACATCCCACAGGGTACTCTGGAGGAACCGGCAATCTGTTGATGAAGGGGCCGTTGGGGCTCATTATTATGTAGGGAAATGCTCCTCTCTGCGGCAAAAGGGTAAGGGGTTATGCTTCATGCTGATGAGCTGATTATTTGGCTTATTCCAATTAGTACTGGATCCGAATGGAATCATGTATTTTTCCTTAATTCTTCCAATTATCCAAAGACTCTTTGGGAGAGACATTCTTTCCTTCCAACCAGAAGCACAGAATAACACTTTCGACTAGAGGCTTGGTGATTAGCACAGCAGATCTGTCCGAGTGGTAACCTCCTTCGCCAGCATGCAGTTGCCCATCAGGCTAGATGATTAAAACCGTGCTGGTTCTCCCTTGCTTCCTTAATGACCTTACTCGACAGTGAATCCCATCCGGAAAGTGCTTGCAAGCCTCTCAACATGTGTAATTGCCCCCACGATAGGGTTTAGGGCTCCTGCAGACCAGGTCAGACGTCACACCTTGGGGCAGAGAGGGCACTGTGATTGGAAGGGACTTAGGGAGAGTGGATGTGGGGACAGTTCTGTAAGCAAAGAACAGCAAGTGTTGACTGTGCGCCTCAGACTCAAAGACACAGACTCAAAGACACAGTGAGCGATAATAGCATCCTTAATGGGCAACAACAACAAAGAAGCCAGTTGCCTAAAGAGCATATGTCTGTATCTACCACAGCCTGATGCTTCCGACAGGGCTCTCCAGAGGAGCATAAGGGATCACCAAAGCTTCCCTCAGCCCTGCCAGCTTGATGGTCCTCCTGTGGAGAGAATGACAGATGTTTTAACAGCAAGAACAGTATAGATTGAATGCAGGCGCCATGGGGCCATTTATTTATTTATTTATTTATTTATTTATACATACATACATACATACAATGATTTACAAATGGTGAAGGGTCAGAATTTTAAGGCAAAAGGAACAAGGCGGGTGTAAGAAAAAGAAGTAAAGGTTGGATTCAAAGAGTTTCCATGGTAAGGATATTTGATGAGCATTTAGCCCTTGAAAATTAACCAAACCAGAAAACCAACCAACCAACCAACAAACCAGTGAACTAGGCTTTTTGTTTGTTTGTTCTTTTTCTTTTTTTAAATTTCTTTTCTTTTTCTTTCTTTCTTTTTCTTTTTTTTAAAGTTATCTATGGATGAACTTAGCTGGGATGGAACCTAGAACATTATTCCCCAAGCGAGAGAATAAGGCCATCTAGAATGAATAAATGCTTACCTTCTTCTTTTCAACTCTAATCACTTGATTGAAATTAAAGTCTTCTAACTGAACTCTGTGGTGGGAACTCTGACCTCAAGAATCTTATGCTCAAGATTTTTTTTTTACAGCTTCATTGAGGTATAAATTACATGCCATGAATTTCATCCATGGTGAGTGTAAGCGTCAATAATTTTTAGTTACTTACAGTCGTGCAATCACCACCACAATCCAGGTTAGAATATTACCATCATCCTGAATTTCCTTGTGCCCACTGGAATCAATCCTAGTACCCATCCTCTCAGACTCAGCCCAGGAAACCATCAATCCTTCTTTTTCTAGAGATAAGTTCTTCCTCTGGATGTTTCATACAAATAGTTATCATATAATGTGTAATCTTCTACCTCTGGCTTTTTTCATGCAGCAGTGTCTTTGAGACTCCTTTGTCTTGTAGCATATATCAAGAGTCTTTCTTTTCTGTGGATGAATAGTATTCTTTTGTATGGATATACCTACCAACTCCGGTTTTTCATGCATCGGTTGATAGACACTGAGATTGTTTCCAGTTTGGGGTTATTACACATAATGCTGCCATGAACATCCATGCACCGTCTTTGTGTGGACACATGTTTCAATTCCATTAGGAGTGGAATTGCTTCATTATATGGTAAGAGTATATTTAACTTCTAAGTCACTGGCAAAGTTTTTAAAGTAGCTATATCATTTTACAATTCCATAAGCAGTGTGTGAAGTTTCCAATTTCCCCCCATCCTTGCCAACAGTTGTTAGTGTCCATCTTTATTATGGGTGTTCTAGTGACTATGTAGTTACATCTCACTGTGGTTCTGTTTTACATTTCCTTAATGACTAATGATCTGAACATCTTTTCTTATGCCCATTAGCCCTTTGTATGTCTTCTTGCTGAAATGTTTATTCAAATGTTTAACCCATTTTATAATTATGCTTTTTTGTCTACTTATTAATCAGTCATTAGAATTTTTATATATTCTAATAGAAATCCATTACAGATGTATAATTTGCAAATATTATTTCTCAGTCTGTAGCTTGTATTTTTGGGTTTTCTCACTGTGTTTTCTGATGTAAAAATATTTTTTAATTTTAATTTTTATTTTATTTTTATATCATTTTATATATGTTTGAATATATGTTCAAATATATATATTTTATATCATTATGTAAGTTTATTTAATATTTTAGAATCAATCTTGTTTGATCTGTATCATTATGGAGGTACCCACTGTCTTGATGACTATAGATTTATAGTAAGGTTTAAAAGTGAAATCCCCCAGCTTTGTTCTTTATTATAAGTTTTGGTTATTCTGGGTCCTGTACATTTTAAAATCAGTTGTCAATTTCCACAAAAAGTCCATAGGGATTTTGTTACAGATGACTTTGAATCTGTAAATCAATTTGGGGAGAATTTCATCTTGCTAATATTGAATCTTCTACTCCATGAACAGGAATGTCTTTCCATTTATTTAAACTTTAATCTCAGTGATGTTTGTAGTTTTTAGTATATGAATTTGCAGTATATTTGTTGAATATATTTATATCTTTATACATTCCTATAACCTTGCTAAACTCATTTATTAGTTCTAGAAAGGTGTGTGTGTGTGTGTGTGTGTGTGCACATGCGTTGCTTCTTCCATTCTAATCTGGGTATTTTTTCAAAATCCCTTATTGCACTAGTTAGAATTTCCAAGATAGTGCTGAATAGAAGACAGAGTTCAGGAATCCTTGCTTTGTTCATGATCTTTAAGGGACATTGACTCTTTCACTATTAAATATGATGTTAGTTGGGGGAATTTTCATAAATGCCCATTATCAGATTAATGGGGTTTTCTTCTCTTCCTAGTTTAAGAGTCTTATAATTAATGAGTGTTAGATTTTGTCAAATCCCTTTGTATGCATCAATTGAGATGATTAAGCTGTCTCTGTCTTTTGCAATATACACCATATGCAATATATTGTACACTATAATACAATACACCATACTGTTCATTATGTTAATTGGGATGTGAATATTCAGTCAGCCTTACATTGTTAAGATCAATCTCAGTCATGAACTACAATCCTTTTTTATATTTTGCTGGATTTTGTTTGCTGATACTGTGTTAAATGTTTATGTTTATGAAGAATATTGATCTGTAGTTACTACATTTTTTTTCCTTTGTATTGTTTTTCTCTGGCTTTGATATCATAGTAATATCAACCTCATACAATGTGTTAGGAAATGTTTCTTCCTCCTCTATTATCTGAAAGATTTTGTGAAAGATCAATATTAATTTTTTTTTTATAGAACACCAGTGAAGCCATCTGGGCCCCAGTTTTTCTTGGTAGGAAGTTTTATAATCACTAATTTAATTCCCTTACTTGTTATGGGTCTATTTAGATTTTTCATTTCTTCTTGAGTCAGTTTTAGTAAATTGTGTCTCTTTAAGAATCTGTCCATTTCATTTAAATTGTTGTGGTATCTCTGTTGCCTTAAATAATACCTTTCCATTTTTTAAGGCTTTTTTATTCCTGATTTTGGTAATTTGTTCAATTTCTTGTTAGTATAAATAGTTGTAAATATTGTGAATGTTTACAAAGAACAAACTTTGGGGACTATTGAGGGAGGTCATTGAGAATATGTGACCACTAAATTGACCCATGAGCTGGACTCTGGTGATTGGAGACTCCTCACCCCCTTTCCAGTCCTTGGAATGTGCATTCTGCTCCCAGAAGCTGCTGCAAGGACATAGCCTTGGCTGAGCCCAGTGAAGGTCTCTGTATAAACTTTTGATTATGGCATGCAGGTCCAGACATCTACTCATTTTGCAGCTGCTCACAACAAGCCTCATAAGTAAGTTCCCTTGCTCATTAAACCTCCCATCTACTAATCTGGAGTGGCCTGCCTCTTTGTTTGGTCTTGCCCTGCTCTCTCTGTATGAGAGCTGTTTTAAATCACACCAGGGAGCTTATGAGGAAGTTGCAAACTAATACCATCACTGATTATTGTTTTTTTCTGTTTTTATTTTATTAACTTCCACCGGAATATTTATTATTTGCTTTCTTCTGCTTAGTTACACTTTAGTCTGTTTGCATTTTTCTAATCTGGTATGGTTTAAGGTACTGTTTTTAAGACCCATGTGATTTTCAAATATAGTTATTTAAAGCTATAAATTCCTTCTAATCACTGATTTAGCTGTATCCTATATATTTGGATATCTTTTGTTTTATTTTTCAAGCAGTTCAAAATGTTTTCTAATTTTTTTGTAATTTGTTTACCTATGAGTTATTTAGATATGAGTTTCCTTTTTTATGATTTATTTATTTATTTTAGAAAGAGAGAGCAGGAGCAGGAGAGGTAGAGGCAGAGGGGGAGAGAATCTGAAATAGACTCTGCACTGAGTGGGGAGCCTGATGAGGGGCTAGATCTCACGACCCTGAGATCACAACCTGAGCTGAAACCAAGAGTCAGCAACTTAACTGCACCACTCAGGTACCCCTAGATAGGAGTTTCTTGAATTTCCAAATATGTAGGACATTCTCTCCCTCTTTTTTTAATTTCTGATTTAATTTTTCCTTTGGTCAGAGAACATATTTTGAATGATTGAAACTCCTTTACATGTACTGAAACTTATTCAGTAGTTTAGCATATGATCTTCCCTGAAAAATGTACCCTTAAAATGAATATGTATTTTGCAGTATTAGGTGAAAACTGCTACATATGTTGATCACACCAAGTTAGAGCATAGTACTAATCAAGTATTTATAGTCTTTCTCATTGTCTTGGGAATGGGGTATTTTTTTTAAAGATTTTATTTATTTATTTGACAGAGATCACAGGTAGGCAGAGGCAGGCAGAGAGAGAGAAAAGGAAGCAGGCTCCCTGCTGAGCAGAGAGCCCGACATGGGGCTCAATCCCAGGATCCTGGGATCATGACCTGAGCCGAAGGCAGAGGCTTTAACCCACTGAGCCACCCAGGCACCCCGGGAATGGGGTATTTATGTCTTCAAATGTTGTTGTACTCTATATCTTTATCTCTGTCCTATTTTTCATATGTTTTGGGGCTTTGTTGCTAAGTGTGGATAGATTTGTATCTTCCAAGTGAATTGATCATGTTATCATCATTTAATATCCTTCATTCTTTATAGTTAACTTTATTTTTAAGGAATACAGAATGATGATTTAATTTATGTATATAGCAAAATGATTGCCACAGTAGGTTCAGCTCACATCCATCTTTTCAAATAGAGGAAAAAAGAAAGAAAGGGAAAAAAATTTTCTCCTCGTGGTGAGAACTCTTAGGATTTTACTCTCCTTAATAGCTTTCCTGTATATCATACAGTGGTGTTAGGTAAATTCTCCTGTTATACATTACATCCCTTATTTATCTTCTTTATCCTGTAAGTTTATATCTTTTTTTAATGTATTTTTTTATTTTTTGTATTAACATATAATGTATTATTTGCCCCAGAGGTACAGGTCTATGAATCATCAGGCTTACACACTTCATAGATCTCACCATAGAACATACCCACCCTAATGTCCATAACCCAGCCACCCTCTCCATACCCCACTCCCCCTGACAACGTTGTTTGTTTTGTGAGATTAAGAGTTTCTTATGGTTTGCCTGCCTCCCAATCCCATCTTGTTTCATTTTTTCCTTCCCTACCCCTCAACCCCCCCCCACTCTGTCTCTCAGTTTCCTCATATCAGGGAGATTGTATGATAATTGTCTTTGTCTGATTGACTTAGTTCGCTCAGCATAATACCCTCTAGTTCCACCCATGTCATTACAAATGGCAAGATTTTGTTTCTTTGGGGCTTCATAGTATTCCATTGTGTATGTATGTGTGTGTATGTATGTATGTCATGTGTGTGTGTGTATGTGTGTGTATGTCACTTCTTCTTTATCCATTCATCTGTTGATGGACATCTAGGTTCTTTCCATAGTTTCGCTATTATGGACATTGCTGCTATAAACATTCGGGTGTTCATGCCCCTTTGGATCCCTACATTTGTATCTTTAGGTTAAAGATAATGTGATTGCTGATTCTTAGGGTAGCTCTATTTTCAACTTTTGAGGAACCTCCATGCTGTTCCAGCTTGCATTCTCACCATTCCAGCAATGCACCAGCTTGCATTCCCACCAACAGTGGAAGAGGGTTCCCTTTTCTCCGCATCCTCACCAGCATCTGTCATTTCCTGACTTGTTAATTTTAGCCATTCTGACTGGTGTGAGGTGGTACCTCATTGTGGTTTTGATTTGTATTTCCCTGATGCCGAGTGATGTGGAGCACTTGTTCATGTGTCTGTTGGGGGTCTGGATGTCTTCTTTGGAGAAATGTCTGTTCATGTCCTCTGCCCATTTCTTGATTGGATTATTTGTTCTTTGATTGTTGAGTTTGATAAGTTCTTTATAGATTTTGGATACTAGCCCCTTGTCTGATATGTCATTTGCGAATATCTTCTCCCATTCTGTCAGTTGTCTTTTGGTTTTATTGACTGTTTTCTTTGCTGTGCAAAAGCTTTTGATCCTGATTAAGTCCCAGTAGTTCATTTTTGCCCTTGCTTCCCTTGCATCTGGCGAAATTTCTAGGAAGAAGTTGCTGTGGCTAAGGTCGAAGAGGTTGCTGCCTGTGTTCTCCTCAAGGATTTGGATGGATTCCTTTCTCACATTGAGGTCTTTCATCCATTTTGAGTCTATTGCATTGGTGGTATAGTGGTGAGCATAGATGCCTTCCATTTTGAGTCTATTTTTGTGTGTGGTGTAAGGAAATGATCCAGTTTCATTTTTTTGCATGTGGCTGTCCAATTTTCCTAACACCATTTGTTGAAGAGGCTGTCTTTTTTCCATTGGTCATTCTTTCCTGCTTTGTCAAAGATTAGTTGAGGGTCTATTTCTGGGCTCTCTATTCTGTTCCATTGATCTATGTGTCTGTTTTTGTGCCAGTACCATACTGTCTTGATGTCAGCTTTGTAATAGAGTTTGAAGCCTGAAATTGTGATGCCACCAACTTCGGCTTTTTCAACATTTCTCTGGCTATTTGGGGTCTTTTCTGGTTCCATATAAATTTTAGGATTATTTGTTCCATTTCTTTGAAAAAAATGATGCGATTTTGATATGACTTGCATTAAACATGTAGATTGCTTTAGGTAGCATAGACATTTTCATAATATTTGTTCTTCCAATCCATGAGCATAGACCATTTTTCCTTTTCTTTGTGTCTTCCTCAGTTTCTTTCATGAGTACTTTATAGTTTTTGAGTATAGATTCTTTGCCTCTTTGGTTAGGTTTATTCCTAGGTATTTTGTGGTTTTGGGTGCAATTGTAAATGGGATCGACTCCTTAATTTCTCTTTCTTCTGTCTTGCTGTTGGTGTACAGAAATGCAACTGATTTCTGTGCTTTGATTTTATATCCTGACACTTTACTGAATTCCTGTATGAGTTGTAGCAGTTTTGGAGTGAAGTCTTTTGGGTTTTCCACATAAAGTATCATATCATCTGCAAAGAGTGATAGTTTGACTTCTTTGCTGATTTGGATGCCTTTAATTTCTTTTTGTTGTCTGATTGCTGAGGCTAGGATTTCTATACTATGTTGAATAGCAGTGTTGATAATGGACATCCCTGCCATGTTCCTGACCTTAGCAGAAAAGCTCTCAGATTTTCCCCATTGAGGATGATATTCGTTGTGGGTTTTTCATAGATTTCTTTGATAATATTGAGGTATGTACCCTCTGTACCTACAATTTGAAGAGTTTTGATCAAGAAAGGATGTTGTACTTTGTAAAATGCCTTTTCAGATCTATTGAGAATATCATATGGTTATTGTTCTTTCTTTTATTAATGTATTGTATCACATTGATTGGTTTGTGGATGTTGAACCAACCTTGCATCCCTGGAATAAATCCCACTTGGTCGTGGTGAATAATCCTTTCAATGTACTGTTGAGTCCTATTGGCTAGTGTTTTGGTGAGAATTTTGCTTCCGTGTTCATCAGGGATATTAGTTTGCAATTCTCTTTTTTGATGGGGTCTTTGTCTGGTTTGGGGATCAATGTAATGCTGGCCTCATAAAATGACTGTGGAATTTTTCCTTCCATTTCTATTTTTTGGAATAGTTTCAGGAGAATAGGTATTAATTCTTTAAACGTTTGATAGAATTCCCCTGGGAAGCCATCTGGCCCTGGGCTCGTGTTTGTTGGGAGATTTTTGATGACTGCTTCAATCTCCTTACTGGTTATGGCTCTGTTCAGGTTTTCTATTTCTTCCTGGTTCAGTTTTGGTAGTTTATATGTCTCTAAGAATGCATTCATTTCTTCCAGATTGTCAAATTTGCTGGCGTATAGTTGCTCATAATATGTTCTTATAATTGTTTTTATCTCTTTGGTGTTGGTTGTGATCTCTCCTCTTTCATTCATGATTTTATTTATTTGGGTCCTTTGTCTTTTCTTTTGATAAGTCTGGCCAGGTATTTATCAATCTTATTAATTCTTTAAAAGAGCCAACTCCTAGTTTCGTTGATTTGTTCTTCTGTTCTTTTTGTTTCTATTTCATTGATTTCTGCTCTCTTCTTTATGATTTCTCTTCTCCTGCTGGGTTTAGGCATTCTTTGCTATTCTTTCTCCAGCTCCTTTAGGGGTAGGGTAAGGTTGTGTACTTGAGACTTTTCTTGTTTCTTGAGAAAGGCTTGTATCGCTATATAGTTTCCTCTCAGGACTGCCTTTGCTGTGTCCCACAGATTTTGAACCATTGTGTTTTCATTATCATTTGTTTCCATGAATTTTTTCAATTCTTTAATTTCCTGGTTGACCCATTCATTCTTTAGAAGGATGCTCTTTAGTCTCCGTGTAATTGGGTTCTTTCCAAATTTTCTCTTGTGATTGAGTTCTAGCTTCAGAGCATTGTGGTCTGAAAATATGCAGGGAGTGATCCCAATCTTTTGATACTGGTTGAGACCTGATATGTGACCCAGGATGTGATCTATTCTGGAGAATGTTCCATGTGCACTAGAGAAGAATGTGTATTCTGTTGATTTGGGATGAAATGTTCTGAATATATCTATGATGTCCATCTGGTCCAGTGTGTCATTTAAGGCCTTTATTTCCTTGTTGATCTTTTGCTTGGGTGATCTGTCCATTTCAGTGAGGGGGTGTTAAAGTCCCCTACTGTTATTGTATTATTGTCGATGTGTTTCTTTGCTTTTATTAATTGGTTTATATAGTTGGCAGCTCCCACATTAGGGGCATAGATATTTAAAATTGTTAGATCTTCTTGTTGGACAGACCCTTTAAGTATGATATAGTGTCCTTCCTCACCTCTTATTATAGTCTTTGGTTTGAAATCTAATTGATCTGATATAACAATTGCCACCCCAGCTTTCTTCTGATGTCCATTAGCATGGTAAATTGTTTTCCACCCCCTCACTTTAAGTGTGGAGGTGTCTTTGGGTCTAAAATGAGTTTCTTGTAGACAGTATATTGATTTTTTTAAATCCATTCTGATACCATGTGTCTTTTGATTGGGGGCATTTGGCCCATTTAAATTCAGGGTAACTATTGAAAGATATGAATTTAGTGCCATTGTATTGCCTGTAAGGTGACTGTTACTGTATATTGTCTCTGCTCCTTTCTGGTCTACTACTTTTAGGCTCTCTCTTTGCTTAGAGGACCCCTTTCAATATTTCCTGTAGGGCTGGTTTGGTGTTTTCAAATTCCTTTAGTTTTTGTTTGTCCTGAAAGCTTTTTATCTCTCCTATTTTCAGTGATAGCGTAGCTGGTTATAGTATTCTTGGCTTCATGTTTTTCTCATTTACTGCTCTGAATGTATCATGCCAAATCTTCTGGTCTGCCAGGTCTCTGTGGATAAGTCTGCTGCCAATCTAATATTTTTACCATTGTATGTTACAGACTTCTTGTCTGGAGCTGCTTTCAAGATTTTCTCTTTGTTGCTAAGACTTGTAATTTTACTATTAGATGACAGGATGTGGATCTATTTTTATTGATTTTCAAGGGGGTTCTCTGTGCCTCCTGGATTTTGATGCTTGTTCCCTTTGCCATACTTGGGAAATTCCCTACTAAAATTCTCTTCAATATACCTTCTGCTCACCTCTCTCTTTCTTCTTTTTCTGGAATCCCAATTATTCTAATATTGTTTCATCTTTTTTTTAAATATTTTTATTTATTTGTTTGACAGATAGAGATCACAAGTATGCAGAGAGGCAGGCAGAGACAGAGAGAAGGAAACAGGCTCCCCACTGAGTAGAGAACCCTATATGGGGCTCGATCCCAGGACCCTGAGATCATGACCTGAGCAGAAGGCAGAGGCCCAACCCACCGAGCCACCCAGGTACCCCGTCTAATATTGTTTCATCTTATGGTATCACTTATCCCTCGAATTCTCACCTCATGGTCCAGTAGTTGTCTCTATTTTGCTCAGCTTCTTTATTCTGTCATTTGGTCTTCTATATCACTAATTCTCTCTTCTGCCTCATTTATCCTAGCAGTAAGAGCTTCCATTTTTTATTGCAACTCATTAAAAGCTTTTTTGATATCAGCTTGGTTAGATTGTCATTCTTTTATTTCTCCAGAAAGGGCTTTTATTTCTCCAGACAGCGTTTCTCTAATATCTTCCATGTCTTTTTCGAGCGTAGCTAGCACCTTGAGAATTGTCATTCTGAACTCTAGATCTGACATATTACCAATGTCCATATTGATTAGGTCCCTAGCCTTCAGTACTGCCTCTTGTTATTTTTTTTGTGGTGACTTTTTCTGTTGTCATTTTACATTTTATCCAGATAAGAATATATGAACAAGAGAATAAATACTAAAAGAGTGGCAAAGACCCTAGGAAAATGTATGCTAACCAAATCAGAAGAGACCCCCAAATCAGGGGAGAAGAAATGGAGTAAAAAGAATTAAAAAAAAAAAATATATATATATATATATTTTTTTTTTTTTTTTAAGACTGGTGAATATATATTAGATAGAATGACCCACTTGATTTTGGGTGTATTTTGGTCTCTTAGAAGAAACTACCTCTCAAAATTTTAAAGAAGGAAAAACTCATATATATTCAAAAACAAGGGTAAACACGATGAAGGGATGGAATATGACCATAAAGATGAAAATTTTTAAAAAATTCAAAAAAATTGATAAGATAAGTTGATTGGAAAAAGAAAGAAAAAAAGTGGAGAGAATTTGCTCAGACTGGAGACTAGAACAAAACCCTGTGCTAGATTTAGGGTATATTTTGATCTATTAGAAGAAATTATATCCCAAAAATTTTTAGAAGAAAAAATCCTATATGTATGCAAAAATAAAGTTAGATACAATGGAGGATAAAATGTGACTATAA
The DNA here is from genome assembly GCA_004024625.1 of Mellivora capensis. Lineage (NCBI taxonomy): Eukaryota > Metazoa > Chordata > Mammalia > Carnivora > Mustelidae > Mellivora > Mellivora capensis. The sequence goes on from PISX010000274.1 coordinate 238,940, forward strand.
TAATGAAGGTTTAGAAAGATTTTTTTTAAAGAAAGGTATTATTAAGATAAACTAGTTAAAAAATGTTAAAAGAGGAAAGAGGAAAAATTTTAAAAATTATAATAAGAAAAAAATAAAATTAAAAATGTCTAATTAAATTGCAAGACTAAAGAATCATGGGGAGAAAACCATGAATTCCATGCTTTGCTTTCGTCTCCTCTGGAAATCTGCTGTTTTCCTTCATCAGTGAGCTTGGTCTCTGCTGGATTTCTTGCTGATCTTCTGTGGGAGAGGCCTGTTGCAGTGATTCTCAAATGTCTTTGCCTGTGGCAAATTGCACCACCCTTGCCAGGGGTTGGGCTAAGTCATCTGCTCCAGTTTGCTCTAGGAGCTTTTGTTCCCTGAGCACTCTCCGTAGAGCTCTGGAGGACGGGAATGAAGATGGCACCTCACAATCTCTGCCCGGAGGAACCTAGTGCTCAGGGCCTCACTCCTCAGTGTGCCCTCCGAGAAAAGCGCTCAATCACTCCCGTCTCCCTGGTCTCTGGCCGTGCTCCGAGCTCATCCGGCCAGTGACCGAACATTTCTGTCTCTGGCGCACAGCCCTGTTTGGAGTCTCCAAACCCAGCAGATTCCTGTAGCCTTTCTCCTCCCAGAGGAAGGTAAGTCTCCCCAGATCTGCCACTTTTGGGATCCGTGCTCAAAGAGCAGTGACCTGACTGTGCCTTGGATCACAATTTAAGGTGACTCCGAGCTGAGAGAGCCCCCCCGCCAGCTCCATCTCTGCAGCCGACTTCCCTGCTCTGACACCTGGCAGCTCTGCCACATTCAGACAGCCAAGGTCTTTCTGTGACCCTGCAGGTCCTGAGACCACACTGTCCCCACAACCCCACCCCACACCCCACCCCCTCCACATAGCTTCTGGGGTGATGTCCCTCAGTGGACCAGACTTCTAAAAGTTTGATTTTTGTGCTCCACTGCTCCACCACTTGCCGGGAGCCCACCCCACCCCCGTCGCCTCGGATTCACTTCTCCACACGTCGTACCTTTCAGAAAGTGGTCACTTTTCTGTTTCTGGAATGCTTCTCTTCTTCTCTTTGATGTCTCATTGGGTTTGTAAGTGTTCAGAATGGTTTGATAACTATCTAGCTAAACTCCTGCAACCTGAGGTCATCTCAGTCTGCTACTCCGCCATCTTGTCTCCTCCCTGTAGTCATCTTTTTTAAACAATGTACTTGATATTAATATAATCATTCCAGTTCTCTTATAGTTATGTTTGCATGGTATATCATTTGACGGCTTTTTAATTTCACCCCATTTGTATCTTTGAATTTAAGTGTGTCTCCTACGGGGAAGGTATATTTGGACTGTAATCCTTAAATCCCGTCTAACAATTTCTGTCATTTGATGGCAATTCCATAGTCCATTCACATTTAATGTAATTTTTGTCAGGTTAGAATTACATCTACCATTTTGCTCCTTGTGTTCTATACATTTCTGGTCTTTTTTGCTCCTTTATTGCTCCCAGGATTTTTGTTAAATAGAATTTTTAATTGTATCATTTTAATTACTTCACTGGTTTTCTTACTATTTTAAGTTATTTTTCTAGTGGTTGTTCTAAGGACTATAACATGTACTTTAACTTATGACAATCTTCTATAGACTGATAGTAAACTACTACTTTTCTTGTCCTCTTTATTTTTTTATGTGGATTTGAGTTACCATCTGGTGTCATTTTATTTCAACTTAATATGAACTTAAATTAAATGAAATATTTTAAAGTATTTTTCTTATGACATGTCAGCTAAAAAAATAACTCAGCTTTTGCCTGGCAATCTTTTTATTTTGTCTTCATTTTGAAGAAAAGCTTTTCAGGATACAGAATTGTGGTTGACAACTTTTGTTTTGATTTGTTTTTGGCTTTCATCACTCTGAATATGTCATTCCATTGCATTCTGACCTCTATTGTTTCTGATGGTAAGTCAACTGTTGGTTTCATTTTCTGTGTCCTTTATATTAAGAGCATATTTTCCTTCCCTTTGGCTATGAACAGTTTGGATACAATGTTTCTAATGGATCTTACTTGGAACTTTTTGAGCTGCTTTGTTTCAGAGGTTATGTTGTTCATTGGATTTGGGAAGTGTTTGTCCACTAATCTTTCACAATTTTTTTTCTGGCATTTCTCTGTCCTCTCTTATTCTGGGACTCCTTTGATATGTGTTTTGGTATCCTCTGAGTTTGAGGTCTTTATTCCTCATAACCTTTTCTTCTCTGTTCTTCAGAGTGGATAATTTCCATTGATCTATCTTTAAGGTTACTGATTCCTTCTTCTGACATCTCAATTCTGCCATTGTTTTCCTCTAATGAAATTTTCATTCTAGTTATTATATTTTTTGACAGGCAAAACAATTTATTTATGTGGACAAAGTGGTTTACAATGATTTGTAAACAGTCAACAATGATTAATGAGGTTATATTAGATAAAATGAATTTTTTCTGTATCTTTCTGTATTGCTCTAGCCCATGTGCATCTCTGGTTAATAGAAACTTTTGCCAGTACCACAAAATGAAGTGGTCCTTCTTTGCTTTCTATGTGAAAAGCTTGAGTCCTTAACAAAGCTATATATGCTTCTGTGGCAAAGCCTGTAGTGTGCTGTGAAAAGAAAATTTACACTGTAGCTATAGTCATTTTCTATGTTGTGGTACAAATTACTACAAGATTAGAAACTTGAAATAACATTGATTTCTGCAGTTCCTATCATGCACATGTAAGGACAGAGTCACACAATGATATGTGTATAACTTAGATTCTTTTTGGTTTATTTTGCTTGTGTGCACGGCTTTCCAGTCAGCTGGGTATAAGTGGAAAAGTTAGCAAGGCCCCTTATCGCTATGTCATTTCCCAGATTTTCCTGCTAAATTTATGATTACTGTGCCACTTCATTGCTTAACCCAATGAGGTCTATGTCTTAGACTAACTGAGCTGTTGTTCTCTGATTCACTTGTGGCAGAGCTATGATTACCAACAATGCTGTTAGGTATGGTATGGTTTTTCCCTCTTGTTGCAAATACAGTCAGACCTCTCCATAAGTGAAACTTCCAGTTTTCACAGACAGGCCCACTCTGGTAGAACTATCGTGTCAATGATTGAGGAGGAGGGGATGGGAGTACCCCAAAACAAGGATGCCACAGACTTCCAGATGTCTATTCTTTCATTGGTAACTGCTTCCCAACTTGATGTATACATATGGTTGATTTGCAAAGCCCCCCAGATTTATCTTTATAAATTTTTTTCTGGTTTTATAGCTGGTTTGGGGGGAGAGGATTTGCTGGGCCAAAACTGCCATGTTGGAAGTCCTGTCTCAAAAAATTATTCTTGAAAGAAGGAATAAATGAATCAAAAAATGCAGCTATCATCATTCCCCCATTAAAACAAAAATTCAGACATGCTATCCTATGCTCATCCTTTTTATTATATATCAAGCCCCCTTGTGATCTTAATCTAGATCTTTGATTACTAACACCCCTTTTAATTTGCAGTCCCTGGACTGGATGCAGTTTTGCAGACATTCCCCCTCATTTAGGTAGTACAATTTACCTCTGGAGGACAGATTTCCTGAGACTCTCTCTTCCTGTGTTCAGTAGTCAACAATAAAGGTTGATCTTTTCAATAGACTTTGTTTAGGCTTAGACTGAAGGTCCATGGTAGGAAAGTAGTGAGAAAAACCACTAGAATAAATTGACATGGAGAATTTGGGGATACCATAACTCTTTATCAATCTGGTTTTGATGGTGGCCATAGAAATAACCATAGGAATAAAAGCCAACTGTAGTAGTATCAATAAAAACCAACATTTCTTGAAGGATTTTCCTACTTCAGGCACCTTTCTGGTTGCTTTACAGGTTACTTATTATCCCTTTAATCTTCACAACGCCACTGATGACAAAACTGAAATCAGCTGGAGTAAGCAACTTGCCTAAAATTGCTGAGCTGGCAAACGGCTGAGCTGGAGTTTGAGCACAGATACTGTGGGTCCAGAGCTGGTCACCTACTGACCAGGCAGTGCTGCTCATTACCCAGCGAGGGGAGTTTTCTCATTGGAAGCTAATTTGGGAGTGCCTTGCCTTACTGTTGCCAGTTCTGGGGCAGACTGAGGGAAGATGGGTGTACAATTTTAAAACAAGTCCAATTTACAGCACATTTTAGTGTTGCATGGTCCCAGTTCACGCAGATGTCTCTGCTTTACCTCAAAAACTTGCAAGTCCCTAGGAAAATTCCCTAAGAAGCAGGTCCTCTGGTTGCTGAAGCAGCCACACTGCTCTGCAGGGCGTAAGTACCTCCAGCATGATAAGTAGCCCCATCGCCTCCAGTAGAACAATGGTACACAAATCACGATGGGGCTGGGGAATTTAGATCACAATTACTGGCAGCCCCTGAATCAGAGGGCATTGGATAAGTGGAACAAGAGGTTGTGAAAATAAGGTGATAGTTTCCAATGTTTTTTTGTTTTGTTTTCTTTTTTTTTTTTGACCAATCTTATGCAAACCACACAGAAAGAACCAGAATACCAAGTTGCTTGAGAATAATATTGCTGAATTCCTGATAGATCTTATAAGAGAGAAAAAATGGAATCGTGTCTGGAATGGAGAAAGCTCTATCCAATTTCATTGCCGAGTTCTGGAAGTGATAGAAAAGGCACAGGTTATGCCAGCTCAGCCTCTACGACCCGCTGAGTGCATTTCTATTAGCCCGTGAGCCCAAATCCTCATCCTAGGAGAACAAAGCTTCTCCTGCCTCGGCAGCATTCTGCTTCCCTTGGAAACAGAGTGGGTAAGGCCTCTGTCCATAATATGCTTTAATTTTAATAGGAGGTTCATAGAAGGAGCTGTTCTTTTCAATCTTATTATGGTTTTGAAAATAAAGAAGGATTTGTTACTCTTCCCATTGGTTCTCCAGCCAATCATTTTGGCCAAGGAGACCTCAACTCTATTGCTTTGTGGTTTCCATAGCATAAGCGTACCCACCTAAGTAGTGGTGTGATACTCAGTCTCTCTCAACTCAATTGTATGCAATGGGAATGATAAAAAGATGTTGTTTGGCTATTTCCCAACTATAAAACACCTATTTAGTACTGGTTAAAATGTACTGATAACTGGATTCCAAAGGACAGTCATGTTCAGGGCTTGGGAAATAGAAAGATGTTACCGTGCTTGCTGCCTTAGGCTATGGACATTACTTATTCATTCCCTCATTCATTATTTTATTAAATAGTGTCTGCACATGGCATGGATTAAATGCAGAGGAATTACCAATATGCAGAGGGCTCGTGAATTGTCTTACTTGACTTCTCCATCTTTTCTCTGTCACTTCCGTTCCCCCCTCCGTCCTATTGTTCACTCACATCTGCATCTATCACATGTCCTTTTTGTGAATACACCTTCACTGTTCTTTCACCAAAGAACCAAGCATTCAGTTGCCTTCTACCCCAGTTTGCCTCCTACCTGCTATCATGTTGGCTCTTTCTTTTTCATTTGCACCTGTTTCAGATTATTTCTCCATCAAACCCCCTCCCCCCTTTTTTTCCCTCTCTCATTTCCCTTGGAATTTATCACACATTTTTACTAATGCAGAGAAAGAATAATTATTGGTATGCTTACTTAAATTCTCTCTGGTCATTTCCCTCAACTATAAAATGAGAGTGATAATAGTAGCTATCTGATATGTTGTTGTCAGGCTTAAATAAGATCATATTAGAGAAGTGCTTAAAATAATGCATACCACATGGCAAGCACTCATTCATTACTCTTCATATCATTGGGTCATTCGAAACCCTTTTAAAAAAGTACACAATAATTTTCTCCTGGTAACCAACAACATCAGTAATAATAGACAGCATTGACATTAATTAGATTCCATGTGAAGTACCTTATCTCATTAATTATTACCATGTCTGTTTTACTGATAAGGAAACGGGGCTATAGAAAATTAAAAATTGTTCTCTGACTTCACCTCTGAAATGTGTTTGGATGGGCTTTTTGATCAACTGCTGAATGGACTAGATTTATAAGGTACTTCAGACCGTCTGATTAAGGGTGAGTGATGTCACAAATCACAGTAGTGAAGGGATTACCCACTCTTATCCCTTCTAAGTGCTTTCCCAACAGCATCACCCTCATCAAATATTTTGGGAAAGAGGGCAATAAGTGTGAGAAAGGAGTGCAGGTATAAAGCCATAGAGAGGAAATTGGCAGCTGGACCTGTGAGTTCTCTTGTTCCTGAGAATACAAATCACCAGGATCTGGGGCAGGTGGTGACCCTATCTCACAGCTAACTCTACCAGAACTGGTATTCTGCCAACCCGAGCCTATAGGAAGGGTCCATAAATGATGGATGGGATGAACAATAAAGACAGAAAGGCCCATCTCACAATCAAGGACAAGACATTGCTGCACTGCTCTAGGCATCAAGAACTAGAAATGTAGTTGAAGTGGTAAGACACATATTGAAACTGTTCAATGAGTGAAACTTTCTGTCTTCCTAGAGTTTTATGAAAACTCCTTTAAAGGAGCATGCTTTTCAGACCCAATCTGCAAGGATTAGTTCCAGATGATTCATGGATTACCCCCAAGTTGTTCTGTTCTCATGGTCTCTTAAGTGGTAACTGGCTGGATTAAAATAAATAAATAGGTAGATAGATGAATGGATGGATGGAGTGAATCTGGGTCTGGGTAGGGCAGGAGCTATGAAGAAAGGGAGGGCATCATCTCGAGCTTGGGTTGGGAAGGTGTGGGCATGATGAGCAGTGGGGTCTGTGAGAAGCACTCATATATGGGACATGCTAGAACCATTCTTGAAGAGCAGCAGGGATGGCCAATAGAGATTGGGGTTTAACATAAAAAGAGAGAGTTGGTGATGAGCTCAGACTCATTTTATTGAATGGCTTGCCTACAGCAGAGATCAGTTTTTATTTTTTATTCTTAAATTTTGAAAAGGCTGCCATGTCTACCTTGCTCAAAATCGCGCTGCACCTATGACAATGGTGCGACTCCATAGACCTTCGTTGAATGGATGGGCTAATGGCCAGTCCCTTTCCTGAGAGTCTCTTGAAGCACCTTCTGAATTCTTCCACTACTTGGAAGCTCTATTCTGATGCATGTTCGGCTCCCATGCATAATGCAGACCCTGTGACTTGAAGAACACGTAGCTACTTGGTTTATGCCCCTGTTGTGTCGGAATTGGTTATAATCATCTTCCTTCATTCCTGAGAATTTGAAATGCCCCAGGGCTTGTGTAGCTACAGCAGGCCTATCCTCTGAGATCAACACCTGGTGGGTTATAGGATGTGCCTGTCCTACCATCCTGTAAGCCCCTTTTATGGATGGAGAGGAGAAGAATGAGGTGGGGAGCTAGGGAGTAGATCCCTTATCCATAAGGCATCTTCCTAAGAAGGTTTGAAGCTGTGGTTCTCTGCTGGAGCTGCACATTAGAGTCACCCGGGTGAACTTCTAACGTGTCCAGCTGCCCACATTCCACCAAGGACCAATAAAATCAGAACCTCTTGATGTGAGTCTCAGGCTTGGTCTTTTTTAAGTTCCCCAGATAGATCATATTGTACTCAGAGTTAAAAGCCCATGAGTTATGGTTCTGTAACTATGCTGCAATCAGAATCCAGAATCACATGGGGTGGTTGCAAAACCCTCAAAGCCCAGGCCCACACTCCATACCATTTAAGTAAAATTCTCTGGGGTAGGGCCCAGGTATCAGCAATTTTACAAGTCCCCCAATGATGCCAGCGAACAGTCAGGTTTGAGAGTACATAGTTTAGGAGAAGGTGAGGATGTGTATGTCCTTGGTGTGCTGAACCACTGTTATTTGCTAGTTGAATGCCAATTAAATGCACCAATTTGGGGCTTCGACTAAAACTACATTATATGCCTTCTGCTCATACAAGGTTCAGCCTTGACACAAATAAGCATTAGTGGTTAAGGAAGCAGCAGAGAGCTAATTACTTTATTTTTTATATTGTGATTCTTAGGCATCAGAAATAACAGAAATAAAATTAGCTGTTATTGCTTCAGTTCCGATCCTCATAGCAATCTTGAGAAGTAGATAATATTATTCCAATTTTTAAAGATAAGAAATTTATATGTAAAGAAATTAAGGCACCTGTCCAAGGTTATCTAGGGCATAAAGTGCTGGAATCAGGATCTGGACCATAATATAATGACAGCAGATCCCACGCTCTGCTGACTACACTTGGCTGCCTTTATTTTTAAGGGCGGCTTGAAATATAACTTACATACCATAAAGTTCACCTGTTTTAAGTGCGCGGTGATTTCTAGAAAATGTACAGAGTTGTGCAACCATCACCACCTCTAGTTTTAAAACATTTCCATCATCCCTAAAACATCCCTTGTGCCCATTTACTTGACTGGCTTTTAAAGAACATTGGGCTAGAAATCAGAAGAGCTGGGTTTTGCTCCCAAGCCCGTCATTCACCTAATCCTATGACCTTGAAGAGTCCCTTAAACATTCTGGATCTCCTTTTTTTTTTTTTTAATGAGTCACTTAGAGATGGTAATTCCTGCCATAGGATCAAGGTCAAATAAAACATTGCTTAGAGAAGTGCTTGGTAGCTAAGAAGAGCTCAGAACAGTAGAAAGGCTGCATTTTTTTTTAAATATGCTGAAAACCATTTTGCACCTTCCAAGTGCTTTTGATCTGAAACTGAACTCAGAAAGTTGCAATAACACAAGGCGAGCTGTTTCTCCCTCCTCGTTTTTCTCTTCCACCAACACCTTCACCCCCTTGAGGCCTGTCTCACAACACTCCTTTGGGTGTCAGAAACCTATACCAGTCATCGGATCTCATGACAGTGTGCATCCCTTCTGAGTACCAGGGTAGCCCAGAGCTCTTTCTGGATTCTTACAGGCCTTAGCTGTCCCTGGCAGGAGCCTGTGGTGCCCATATACTCCTCTAATGACTGGCTGTCAGGGAGATGCATGGCGTCCTTTAGCCGGAGAATAAAAACAGATGAGGTGGGTGGTGGCATTTCTCTGGCCCTGTGATTAGCACTCTGATGGGTGAAGAGGGGCCCATCTGAGAGGTGTTACATCACGGCGGCTGGGGAATGAGGCCAAAGGTTTACTACATTCATCTAGGTCCCAAATCAACAGTCAACTCTGTTTGAGCTCAGCATTTAACCTTTTATTTCCATTTTTTAAACCCTTTGCCTGAGCTGGTTCTCTACCTTCATACAGCTTGGCCTATGAACATCCTGAGAGTGTGTTTAGCCTTATGATTTATTCTAGATGCTAGCATTAGTAAGTATTCACTGAAATAATAATGGAGCTTCAGTCTTCATGTGATTCCTTGCATGTCAATTTGTCTCCCTCCCGCAGTATTTGGGTCTTGCCTTCCTGATAGCTACAACACATAGGAATTCACAGTCTTGCCACTTAGCCTCTCAGAGATCTTCATCACTGCTTTTTGATGACTTCAGTGATGCTTTACCTGATTGTGATTTGTCATCCCCTTTCAAGCTGGGTCCATGTTTAATGGCCTGTCCAGCAAACAGAGAAGATAAGGACCTTCTGTGGCCAGAGGGAGAGATAATTGGGATGTTCAGCCCCCTAACTCTTCTGGAAAGGTCAGTCGAGAAGACTTGAATTTATCATTCAGGCCCCAGAATGCTGTGGCATTTCTGACAGTGCCCAGAGCTCCTGCTACAGCCCTGGGACCAGGCACCCACATGAGAGAAGTGGGGCTTCCTCCTCCTGAGCTGCAGACGGATTTCAGTATCTCCAGCCACAATGAGAAGCAGGAATAGACAGCTGCACAGAGAAAGGCAATGGTGATATAAATACATGTTTAATTGCACATCAATTACAATTACTTACTAGGCTGCATTTATTTAAAGGCAGCGTAATTAGAGCAAAAACCTTGATTTAATCATAACCTTATCAAACACAGACCCCGTCATCTTCCTGTGCTTGCGCAGTCTGTGTTTCCCTCTGTGCCACTTGCCAAGGGGAGGGGGGCATGGCACTGCCCGTTTGGGACAGGAAGGAGGCCCTTGCCAAGAATTCTCATCTCATCTGGGACGCCTGCTCAGAAGCTGCCGAGCAGCTCATCCTGTCTCTTCTTTAGCAGCTCATGATGAGAAAGCCTGATTAGCTAGAATGACTTATTGGAAATATAACTCATCCCTGACGGCAGGCTTCATAACCCAGGAGCCTGAGATTAGTAAGGACATTACATAGGTTCAGCCTCCGGAGATAAATTACTCCTTGGAATGTACCTTCTCACAGCCTCTAGATCTGATTTCTCATCAACAGTGATGGGCCCCGACTTGACATTGCTGCATAGGGGTGGACAGCAGGCAGGCTGACTGTCTCTCATGGTTAGCTCCAGGCTATGTCTTTGTCCACCTACCTCTCTCTCTTGGCTTTTCTGTCCATGGCTCCCTGGAGGCTGAGATGCTATCTCGGACTTTCCTGAAGAAGAACCCGCTCTTCCCGTGAGTGTGTTGAGAAGCAGTGATCTGTTGTTCCCCGGGTACCTGGGGTCCTTTCTTCCATAACCTTCTCCATGGTTCCTGGGAGATAACCTGGAAACAGACTCCACCTCCATTTCATGGATTGGAAAGTCCAGACCCAGCAGACAGCCCTGTCAAAGGCAGGCACTAACGAAAACAGGCAAATGTCTGACGTTTTGCTCTTGGCTGATTTGCCCCTTTGTGTAGTTGTTTCCTACTCTTTCAGGTAAACAGAAAACAGGTACATTTCTGGAATGTTGGCGTTAGTAAGTCACGTGTGCCGAGCAAGGCAGCAAGTGCTTCCTCTGTGCTGTTCTCCTCAGCAGAGCGCAAGGTGGCCGCCATTGTTCTTCCGTTCCACGGATGAGAGAGGTGAGTTGCCTGGAGTTAGAGATCATGGAGTTAGAGGCGCAGTGACGGCTACTGTCTGTGGAACGCGGGCTTCCAACGGGGCGCTGCATCGCACCCTTTACGTATCTTGTCTCATCTTATTTTTACAACTCTGGACTGGGAGTCGCTATCCTCACTTTGCAAATGAAGAAAATAAGCTCTGAAAAGTGAAGCTCGTGGCATACATGTTTCATGACTAGAAAGTCGGATAAAGCCAACTTTTGGACCCAACCTCCCAAATGCTTTCCTCTAGACCCGCACGTCCTCACCCACGTAGCTTCCCCAGCCATCCAACGGCACAGTCCGAAAACCCAGGCACCATGCTGAAAACCGCCGCCACCTGGCATATTGTGTCTGTTACCAATTCCTGGCTGTTTCATATTCTGATACCTCTTAAATATATCCCCGTTCTTCTTCTGCTCATGGCCAGCACGCTGGTCTGAACCATCGCAATCTCCTGTTTGGACTCCTGCAGTTACCATCCAGCAGGGCCTCCTGTTTCTACTCTCTATTCCATCCATACCATTTCCTATATGTTAACCAGAATGAACTTTAAAAAATGCAAATGGCGACATATCACTCTTCTGCTATAATCACTCCAGTAGCTTCCCACCCTTCTTATGGTAGGGGCCATAATCACTTCTGCGGTCTTTGTTTCTCTTTAGTGTGGGATCCCTACCTATCTCTCTGGCCTCTTCTCAAACTAATCTCCGTATCTCCTTGCTCCAGACCTTGGGCCTCCTTTCATTTCCTCTTACGTGTTCTCTCCCCAAATACAAGCTCCGTGGGTGTGATCTCCTCTACTTGGACTCCCTGCCAACTCTCCTCACCTTCCTCTGCCTCGTTAACTGTTCCCCATCTTTGAATCTCAACTTAATGGTGGCCTCTCTGAGGAGGCCCTTCCTGACCCTTCTGGGTAGATCAGAACCTCCCACCTCACACACACACGTATGCATCCACTCTTCATTATGTACTCATGTGACCAGTTCATTCGTGCTTGGCCCCCCACTGGGCTCCAAGATGTAGCACTGAGGGAACTATGTCCGTCTCATCCATTTCCTTGGCGCCCAGTACAGCAGCTGACACCTAGAAGGTACTCAACGAGTATTAATTGAAATAATGACTGAATAGGCTCAAATCAGTCTAGAATCCATAATCCATTCCTTCATTTCTTTCTATCTGGCTTCCTCCTTATTCCACAACTTCTTTACTGTATCCCACAGCCAGGGCTCTTCTTTCACAAATGTTTTTTTTGGCACGCTCGTCTTGGGCTCTTGCCTTTAATACGAACCCTGGCCAGAACTTTCCTTTCCTTCCAGAATAGTCTTTCCAGCTCCCTTTCTTCATTCTGCCCAAGTAACGCCTTGTAGCCCCTCTACACAGGCCCGGCTCCCCAGACACCACTTTGCAAAGATTGTATCAGCCGGTGCTGCTGATATAATGTCTGTAGCACAGACGTCAACATGGTCGCCCAGGAGGGGACGCGCCGTTCAGCGGTAGGTGACGGTGTCGCAAGGGGGAAACATGCAAAAGCCCAGAATGAAAAATGGAGAAATAATCGCGCAGAAGGAAATAGTGAAGGAAACTATGGGAAAAAAGTGAAGAAAAGAATTGAAAAATGAGACTTAATAGAGCCTATTAAAACGGAATGGAATGGGGCTCTGGAGGACATTCTGGGGAGAAGGTTTACCAGCCAGAACCATTGGTCCTTGAAGGCTGTGCCAGGCACTGTGCTGAATCCTGGGGCCAGAGTCAATGCAAAACCAATGCTGACCTCCAGGAGTTCCCAGTACCAAGCCAGGTGTGCCAGGACTGCGTGCGTGTGTGTGTGTGTGTGTGTGTATTCGCGTGTAAGGGAAGGGGAGACGAGCTGCAAAACGGTAAATAATCACTCTTTCATCCATTCACTAAACATTCACTGAGAGCCTGGTCTGCACAGGACACTGTTCAGGCATCATGTCTCTTGAGACATGACAATAAATAAGGAAATGTAGCCTCCTGCTCTGAGAGTTTGTGTTCTCTGATGGGAGTGGGGATGGCAACAGGGAGAGAGTAAATAACAAAGATGAGTAAGACCTATGCTATATAGGAAGGTGGGGAGTGCTTTAGAGAACAGGAATTCGGGGAGAGGGGGGATTCTGAGTGCCTGGGGCTGGTGTGCGTGTGTGCGTGCATGCGTGTGAAACAAAGTAGTCACGATCTGTCAGAAAGACACCTCGTGCCCGACATCAGACCCGTGTGTCTCCCTGCTCAGCACATACTGAGTTCTCAACGTACTGTTGCCATAATTGTATTAGTATCACAGCTACAGTGAACTCCCTTCCTTCCTCTTTTGCAAGGGAAATTATTAGGAATATGGTTTCCTTCTTTCCCTCCTGGTGTATTTTTTTTTTATTTCTTCCATTTCCTACCAGCTGAGAAGTGAGAAACAGTTAAATGCAGTCCTAAAGCACAGAGGCTGTTCATTAGGGTCTGATTTATAAACGTTTTACACGGCTGCCCAGGCATGTTGGCATGCACTACATGCTTACAAATTAGGCCTTGATACCTGGTTCTGCAGCAGGGGGTTCCTGTTCAACAACCAAGCCCAGGGAGCTGGATTTCGGGTAGGCTCCACCATCCCTGACGTTTCTTTTCCTCTGAGTGTCTGCTTATGTATGCATATGTAGACATATGGGCGTCTGGATGAACATAGTCTTCTGTGCTTTGGAACGTGTGACTGGGCCTGCCACCTGCTCCAGGTAAATCTATGCTCTGAGTGTGTCCCTTGTGGGTAGGAGGCATTGATGAGGTGAAGGGAGTCAATCATAGCTATTTGATTGCTCTTTCTTAGGATTTGGCTGTTCCTGTGGCTCTGGCCAGCCCATTCAGAGGGGGACGGTAGGAGGTAGGAATCTCCATCAGTCTCATTCCTGTGGTTAGGGAAGTCAGTGGAATTCCAAAGAGATGGGGCTTTTTAAGATTAAATTTTATTGCATGGATGGAAGGAAACTTATCAAGCAACCACACCCTTCTCTAAGCCCCCAGGCATTCCTGAAATCCACTCACCTAAATCCCTCCTGGGGGATTCTGATTCCCATTGACTGAACCCCATTTTCTGTTCAGTTTCATTCAAAAGCATTTATTATGTGCCAACCCTAGGCAACAGCACATTTCCTGGGGTCTTGGGGGCGAGATATAAAAGAACACTAAAGACATGATAATCTGCACTCAGAGAGCTTGAAATCTAGCAGCTGTGAACACTAATGAATGATACGGATTGAGCTCACCCTCCTACATGCCAAGGACTATGTCAAGAATGTAGTATCTCATTAATTCCCTAACACTGTGAGTTAGGTAATATCATTAACTCTGTTAAATTCATGTCTAAAATGAAGCTCAACCATAAGGGGGCTTTGGAGACTGAGTATCAGTGTTCATACCCTGGCTTAAATTGTTAATATCAATGTTACTTAAGTAACGATCAAGTTACTTAAATTTCTGTTACTGAGTTTCCCCATCCATTGAACTGGAGTAACAATGTTATCTGCCTCATAGGGTTGTTGTAAGGTGCAAAGAAGATAGTATATATTGAGTTGTTGGTATTGGGTGTTGGCATGTAGCAAGCATACCAGAAATGTTAGGTGTTTTTTAGCAGTAGTTTCATCGGTGTCCTCAATCTGCCATCAGTATTCCCCAGAAGAGACCAACGTGTTTAAAATGGTCAACTCTAGACCCTCCGTATTCATTTACATTTGTGACCTACCTGCCCAGTTTAGCCACAGGGTCAAGCCAACTAGATGGTCATGAAATATCACAACACAATAATATAAGTGCACTCTGGAGATAGCAGTAACTCATAGCATCAAGTCAAATCTACAGAGTCAAACACACTGTTTTAGGTGCCAAGGAGTCAACAGTAAATAGTTTATTTGGCACTTTGCATCCAGAAAAATGAGGACTGGAATCTTGTTTGCCTGCCCCTTGTAGTTGTGTGTTCTTATGCAAGTTACCAACCTCTATGCCAATCCGTGTTCTCATCTTATGAAACTGGAATAACAAGAGTATCTACCTCTTAGAAGTATTTGGAGCTTAAGTGAGTTGAAAATACAAACAATAGTCCCTGCACAGAGAAATTTTTTTAAAGATTTTATTTATTTATTTGACAGAGAGAGGCAGAGTGAAAGAGAGAACACAGGCAGGGGGAGTGGGAGAGGAAGAAGCATGCTTCCCACCAAGCAGGGAGCCCAAAGTGAGGCTCGATCCCAGGACCATGGGATCATGACCTGAGTTGAAGGCAGATGCTTAACGACTGAGCCACCCAGGTGCCTCCACAGAGAAAGTTCTAGCAAATATTTATATAAAGGTCTTGAGAAAGTCTGTTTCACAGAGAACCAGGATTTATAGGCAGAGTAGGTAATTTATAGCATCCCCTCCACAAAAAAAAGGTAAGATTAGTGTCATTAATCAGATCCTACAGATGAGGAGACTTAAATAGTTTATATTAACCCAAAGTGGCATAGCGATAAAATTGGGTTTGAACTCACATCTCCATAATCTAAAACAAATGTATTTCCCCACCATGCCGGCCACGAGCATTAGGGAGCAGTCACTGGTTGTGCCGAGGACGCACATACGTGGAACATTCATGGGAGGGTCTGAAGAGGAAGGAAGTGGGAAAGACGGATACGGGAAATGCACTGAATAAGGAAGGACCCCTGCATTGGTTAGGACAGACATGCTGGAGAGAAACGAACATGGTGGCTGATTGATGTGGGGAGAAAATATGAATGGACAGACACATGTCTTGCCAATAGGTTTTCTGCGGGGAGACACTGACATCGAGGAACTCAGGCTTCCACCTGGCAGGAGGGGAATTGCTGTGGGTGCTACTTAGAGACGTGGAAACGGTTAGGGCACTGGGTTCTGTGCACATAAATAGAAAGAGCATGTGGCTGGATGGGTGCCGTCGGTGCACGGTAATGTGACAGCTGAATATGGGAGCTGGAAAGGCACACAGAGATGCGGGATAAATGATTCCTATAAATAAGTATCGCTCGCAGGTATTTCGGATGCTTCTCTGTTTATGAACATTTGACATTCACCCCTAAGGGATTGCATATTTCCTCATCAAAAGGAAAAGCAACCGTGAAGCTGGTGACTGGATGTCTGATTAGAGCTTTAAACATTTACATCGTGTTAGCTGCCGCAGCCGCCACTCTGGATGTAGCTTTGAGCGCTTCGGGTCTAACGGATGCCTCACGTGTGACGTGTTGGGGAAGCCTTAGCCATCAGTGCTGGTGAAAGCTTACCACCAACTGTGGAGGTCAGTTTTCTTTAAAACAAAAACAAAAACCCCTCATTTTTCTTTCCTGTGATTAGTAAAAGGAGTCAATGTCCCCTACTCAAGGCAAAAGTATTCATGGTGCTTATTAGGCATGATGGCCAGTATGGGTGGCAAGCTTTTGGCATTTGTTTATTTATTTATTTGAGAGAGAGAGAGAGTATGAGTTGGCGAGGGGCAGAGGGAGAGGGAGACCCTCAAGCCGACTCCATGCTCACTGCAGAGCCCATTGTGGGGCTCAATTCCGATGACCCCGAGATCACGACCTGATCTGAAATCAAGAGTCGGACGTTCAACCGACTGAGGCACCCAGGCGCCCCACTGTTTGCATTTTAAATTTCAGAAAGCCATTCTATGAATCATGGGCATGGCGCCGTGATAACTTTAGGAACATGATTATCTCTCTGCTGTGCTTTATAGTGGAAGCTTCAGAGGCTAAAGATCAGATGGACCAGAAACTCACTGCGTGATGCCAAACGAGTTCCATACCTGCCTTCTCTCAATTTTGAAAGTAGGACAATAACAACTATTCTAAAAAATTAAATGTTATATATACACTATGTAGCCTAGGGTCTGGTATAGAGCAGGGTTTCTGCAAAAGGTAATCATTATGATTATGCCCTAGAGTCAGAGCAGCAAAGGACTGCCTGCTTGTCCCCACGGCAGGCATCCTGCTGTGCAGAGCTGGTCTCACTGCCTTGGTGCAACAGCTTTGCATGAGGACAGAAGGCAAAGAATCCATGCAGAGCTGCCATACATTCTTTCCTCCTGAGGGGTATAGAGGAAAGAAAGTCGACTCACTCTGTAGCCTGATCCTTTTGAAAAAAAATAGCCCAAGCCCAGAGGGACAGCTGAACCTACAGTTATGAGTAGTAGTAGATGTAAATACTGAACAGTACATTGATTTTTAGATGCTTTTCCACTAACTTGACTTTGACTCATGGGAAAATAACTTGAAATTAACTTCAATTTTCTCATCTATGAAGGGAAAGAAGGAACGGAGGAAGGACAGAGGGATGGAAGAAGAGAGGAAACCTGTAATAGTCAACATGTATTGAAAGTGTACCATACTCGGGAACCATTCTAAGTACTTTGTACAATAGTGTAGGTCATACAATCAACAATCCCATGAGTTAAGGTCCTTTTACTACCTGACTTTATAGATGAGAAAGTGAGTATACGGAGTTTAAGTAACTTAGCCTGGTAATTGGATTAAGCTAAGGGGTAATGCCAGCTTGCCTTTATACTATCCTAGTAGAGTGTGCTACTCTATGATGTGTATTTATTCTAAACTACCTCCACCAAAGTCACAATATTGAGCTCATTAAAGCCCTAAGTTACCTTTTAACTCTACATGCCATAACCCTTTTATGAATACTTCATGGCAAGGGGACATGAGGAAATCACCAGTCACTGTCATGTACTTACTGGAGCATTGACAAGCATGTGTTTGATGTGTTTACCGGGTGGCAGGTGGCAAAAGTTACAGCGGGCTCTCAACAGCGCAGCAAATCACTCTGGATTTCACACCAACATGGAATGAATGCCTAGAAGATACGTTTATGTGAGTATTCTGCAATCCGTCATTGCTAGTGGTTGGAATATGGTGTAGTACGAAACAGCCAAAATTCTCTCCACAGTTTGATTTTTCATAGTACTTAGCATCTGAAATGATTACATTTGTTTACTGGCTTATTGCCTTTCTCCCCTTGCCCACCCCGTGGACATATTTGTTCCCCCCTGGAGCAGGTGTCTTGCTTACTTGTTCATTCTAGAATCCCCAGCACCCACAACAGAGCTCCACGCACTGTGGGAATTATGTACATAGCTGTTGAGTGAACAGTGAGTGAACATGACCATGATGAGCCCTCGTGTAACACTGTACATTATCTCCCTGAAGCTTAGAAAATGCTGGCAAATGTAATATTACATTTGATATTCATCAACAGCCCCATGAGAGAGCTAAAATTACTCTCCTCACTCTACAGAAGAGGAATCAGAGCATCAAAGAGGTTATTTGAATTATCCAAAGACATACAGCATGGAAGGCTCCAATCCCTTTGACTCAAAGCCTCACACCTTTTATTTTGCCACATTGCAAATGAAACTATGAAAACATTTTGGAGGTACCGCATCACTGAGCATTTCACAAACCCAGGTCCTTGACAAAATTGGATCAGTAAGTGAGGAGAAACAAACAATTTCTACCTTCCCAGTTCCACAATGACTCTGAAGAAAAGACAGTTCCTGACTGAGGGAGATGACCAAAGTTAGATGAACTCCATTTACTTTTCTTTACTGGGTAGGACTAAGAGGAAAAAAACCCATCTCCTAAAGCCAGTCATTGCACTTCCTGTCCAAAGCAAAACCTTAGCTTCATCTGTAAGAATCTCAACCACAGCGAGCCATACTCAGCAGAGTGTTTTACTGCTTCCGTTTCTACCTTCCCTTCTTCCATGCCCCATCTGAAGGAACTGGCGTCTGCAGTTAGCCTGCCCAGGTTCAACCCCTAGGTCTGCCTCTTTCCTTCTGTGCAGCTTTGGGGCAAGATAGGTAACCTCTTGGTGCTTCACACCTTCACAGAACTGTGAGAAGATTAACTATGTGACCATATATGAAGTACTTAGCTCTAGACCCAGCATGTGACCAAGGGCTTGTTCACTTGTGGCTGTTACCATCATTATTTTCATTGTTGTTAGTG
This sequence comes from Mellivora capensis, assembly GCA_004024625.1. Taxonomy (NCBI): domain Eukaryota; kingdom Metazoa; phylum Chordata; class Mammalia; order Carnivora; family Mustelidae; genus Mellivora; species Mellivora capensis. The sequence goes on from PISX010000274.1 coordinate 257,871, forward strand.
TTCCACATCCAGATGACCTTGCCTCAGCCATATTCTCCTCCCCCAGGGTCCAACTGGGAGAAACAGCTCATCCTTCTCTGCTGTTCTCTTTACCTCCCTTCTAAAGTCTCAAACCACAGTTTCCTTTCATTATAGTCCTAAATACAAGAACGAGACCATTTGTTTTCTCACAGCCGGGATATGACTCAAAATTAACATTCCATTGGAAGAATTGGAAGTCATCTTGTCAAATGAAGGACAATAGATTTTATTTATTTGTTTGTTTGCTTGTTTATTTATTTTTAGAGCATGAGAGAGAGAGCACACGTGTGTGTGTGTGTGTGTGTGTGTGGAAGTGGGTGGTGGAAGGGGACAGAGGGAGAGAGAGAGAGACAATCTTGAGCAGGTGCCACGCCCAGCACAGAGCCTGATGTGGGGCTCAATCTCATGATCCCGTGATCATGACCTGACCTGAAATCCAGAGTCAGATGCTTATTAACTGACTGAGCCACACAGGTGCCCCTAGATTTTTTTTTTTTTTAAGTAGTGACCAAGATCACTGCCTATATATCGCTTCCTCATTGTGCTACTCCTGACTAGTCTGTTGAACCTCAGTCCCAAACGCCACCCCCAATGGCCTGAGCGATACTTACTTCGTATCAATCTGGCATTGATCACACTTGTGAGGGCAGCATGTAAGTTGGGCTCCTGTTTCTGCAGACAAAACCAGGTGGTAAGGGGTGGTGGGATGGTGATTAATTTACTTCCTCTTTCAAGGGTCTTTGAGGAAATAATCTTTGAGCACTTACTATTTGCCAAAGAAGGCACTGTGCTAAACTCTGGTGAATCAACAACAAACCAGAGTGCCCTGTCTGATCTCAAACAACAGACTCACTGGAGAAAAGATTGTATTGTAAAGAAACACCGCATGTCCCGTAACAGAACTGCGCTTGGTCTGCTATGCCCCCATCAAACATGGGCTGCAGAAATTAGGAAAGTTTCTCAGAGAAGAGACTCATAAGAGCATTTGGAAGGATGGATAGAAGTCACACAGTGTGGGTATCAGAGCTCCTGTCTGATGAAGGCATGAGGTGCAAAGGTGTGGGGTGAGGGCATAGACCCCCCCCCCTTGATGGATATGGACCATATCAGCGTGGCTATGGCATGGGGACATGGAGAGCAGTTAGGGGAGAGAAAAGTAATCTCATAAAAACACTCACATCTCATGCTTCAGGGGTTTAGGTTTTATCCATGTCTTAGCGGTGGGTAAATTCTGTCACAGAATCATAAATGGTGATGATAAGGACAGAATTAACTGGGGTTTTACTCCGCCCTCAGTTTTCCTTTGCCCATACTGGTCACAGTCTGGATGATACCAGTATGACAGACACTTCCTTCAAAACCATGCTGGAAGTGCTGGCACTTCGATTTCCCTCTCGCCCAGAGCTGGCAGGATGCTAGCTCTACATTTTACAAATCGACTCTCCCACTCTGTAGGTGAGAATAACTTTCTGAATTTTGCGGCATGTATTTCAACCTACTGGCCCCCCCAGGAATGTGGGATTCTGTATGTGGCAACAGTAAAAACAGTCGTTAACAAAATAAATGTAAGTGCCAAATTGCATTTGGTACTTTTAATTTTTATTTGCAATAATGGGTTTTGGTATTTTAGTGAAGGGACATAGTGTGGTACTTGAGATGGGACCATCGCCTGTGAGCAGAGCTATGAGGGGAGACCATCTCTCTACCTCTGAAAACTAAGAGAACAACAACAAAATGGCAAAATGTAGGTCGGCCAGGTGGGGCTTTGGTGCTAGTTATTTGGGGTTCCATTGTATTCTTCTTGGCATCGTACAGAAATAGATGGGCATTCAGTAGAAACAGGATCTATGTTGGTGTAAAAGCTGAGGAAAATAAATCATTAGATAGAATTTGAAGCTGAGGAGGTAAGGTTGAGTTTAAAGACTGAGACATGAATATGTCCCTTAGAGGCAAATTTCTAAGCTTTGTTGTGAATGCCAAAAATACAGTGAATCTAGAGCCTTTTGTGACAGGGACAAAGGAAAAATCATAACCACCACAGAAGGGTGAGCATATACTGGTGTTTCATTTGTGTCTGGATCTGGATCAGGCTTCTGGGGCAGTATCCAAGAGATAGATGTACGATGGTGTGTCTTCTACAGTTTGTCAGAAGGATGAATTGCCAGTGTGGCTCATCCACTATATGATAAAAAATGGAAGTCAGAATGTGACACCAGATGAAATGAAAGAATACCAGGCATTAGGGGAGCTTGAAAAAATAATCTCCTCTCCATGCACACAGGCATGCACACATAGGCAGGAAGCAAAGGAACAGGTCGAGAAATGGAGTGTAGATGCTTTTGTTCAATGGGCCAGAAGAGAAGCTTCCAGCACTGTGAAGTCACCAGAGAGTACTTATATGTGGTGCTGATTTCATGGTACAAGATTCTCCTGTAACTAACCAAGCCACACAAGACTGCAGCCTCTTGAGTCTTTTCCAGATGAGAAGTCTTATTTGCACAGCAATTAAGCAAGCCTTTTATGACCTTTCTTCATAGCCCTGAGCCCAGGGAATTCTTACATATTAAGTAACTAAAAACCATGGAAGAAGAATCCAGTTCCCCAGAAAGGATATTTCGTATGGCTCAGGTTCAGCTCTCACAGAATTCTGAGTATTTTAAAATCTGGTAGGCAGGCATGCTTAAGAAATAGAGAGGTGTGAGGAAATCATGAAGACGTTGTCAGGAAAGATGACTACCTAGAACCATATTAAATCAATTCCCACTCACCCTGGGAGTTCATTAAAAAGAGGAGAGCTTCCTTCTGTGACTTCACACTGCCTGGTGTGTATCTGGGCTTATATCCAACAAAACTGCTAAAAGTAGGGCCCATGAACCATTAGCAGGTATGAGTGGGGGTGAACAAATTAATGGAATGGTGACAGAAAGCAGCTGTTGAGAAAATCAAAAGCTGTCTCAAAGTAGGAAGAAGAATAGGAAAAAAAAATACTAATGAAAGAACTGTGCTTTCAATTGAGGGTAATGAAAGAAAGTGGCATGCCCACCTTGGCCCACAGCTTAGTATATTGCAAATGCAAAGCCTTTAAATCACACAGTTTCAAGGACCACGCAAAGGCCTCATTTTGAAATAATTTTTAGAGCATTTGTATCCTAGCTGTCAGCTGCCTTGGTGGCAGGGTGATAAATTGCCTTTGAATTTGAGTTAAGCAGACTAAAGTCTATGAATCTCTACTTGAATGACTGCTGTACTCTCTCATGGTCTATCCCCACACTCCTCACTGGAGAGGTCACTGGAGGGTGCCAGTGGAAAAACTGGGGGGGAGCGCTGGGGCATCAGGGTACAACTGTGCAAAAGCTACCCACTAGTTCTTCCCAGCGGTCAGTGGGACGGGTGCCCCTCATGCCATGGTAGAGTTGAACCTGCTTATCATGGAGACCCCCAGAATTTGTCTCTCCTCCCTGCCCTGAGCCCCTGACCATCCTTGGACTAGTAATCATGGCCATTTTCTGGGCCTTAGTTTCCTGCTTTAGAAATTAATCTGTAGACATTTTAGTCCCAAGATGTGATAGAGCTGAACAATATACTATGTGGTGATAACAATCCTGGAGAAGAACCTAGAGCAGAGTCCAGAAATCCCAAGAGGTTCTCTTCATAGGATGTCCATTTAGAACCTGTAAGTCCAATACGTAGGTAGAAAATACACATGCAAAATAACATGGTATCAGACTTTGCCTTGATTTGATTCCAGACAAATACTTCCAGGTAACAACAACAGCCTTTAAAAACCCAACTATCACAAGCCTTGATGAGCATGACTCCATACCAAGGGTTTTGCCCACATTAGCTCAGTTGGCCAACACCTCAACTCAAGGATCTCTTGATATCCTTCCCACATCTAGAGCCATTATTAAATGGATTCCCCACTTTCTCTTGGAGTTCATGAAGGGGAGACCAGCACCATTTTCTTGACTTGACAGTCTCTGGGTCCTTATCTGGGCTTGTATCCAGCAGAGTTGGAATATGGGCCATCCCATGGCCCACAGGCTTATGCTGTGGAACAAATTCTTCCTCCTGGGCTCATCCACGCCCATTCTGACTGCAGTGCCTTTGTGACCCCCTGTTCTATCACACAGATAACTTTGATGTTTTTAAGCCATTCATGTTTATAATTGAACGTCATCATTTTGCGTTGTCTTAAGAGAGTCTAATCGGGAAAGGAAAGGAAAGGGAATCAACTTCTGGCCATTTATATCCAGTCTCTTTTTAAGAACCAAGTGCAGTCCTCTTAGGCTGCTTTATTTTCCACCCCCAGTTTACTAGGAAGAAATCTGAGGCTTAGGGAATTTAAGTCACATGTTGAAGGTTAAAGAGGTAGTGAGTCACAGAGCCAGGATTTAAGTTGTTCCATGACCTCTTTCTGCCTCAGAAAGGACATTTAAAAGGACCCAGAGCCTGCATCTGATGGTGGTAAGAAGGAAGTAGAGCATACCTGCCAAAACAAAATACCCCCAAACAAAAGAAAAACATGCAGACACACAATCCCTTTGACATTTAAACATTGTTATATGAAAACACAAGGAGGGAAGTTGTACACGTGCTTACACAGGCAGGAATATTCTTGGGAGTCTTGGGATTTCTTTCAGACATTTCAAATAGATGTATGGAAAGCAAGAAAGGTGAGGAGGCAAAAAAAAAAAAAAGAAAAAAGAAAAAAAAAAGTATCTGATGAACAAGCGAGTGGGAGAGGCCATGAGAAATAAAGCTACAATGTAATTGTAGCCTTGATTCCTTCTGGGATGTGCTGGGATGCCGTTGCTGTCTGTACTGCAGGGAATACATCGGATGGACTGAGATTACTGTTTCATCAAAGCTGATATGGGATCTGATCTTTCAATTTGGCTGGTTGGCTGTAGAAATGACACTGGAAGTTTCCAAACAAAGTTTATAGCTGGAATGAATATCTAAAATATGGATCCCTTAGTTGCCTCAACAGAGGGACCGGGTAACTTGCCTTTGGAACCCAGTAGCTAATTGGCTAGGTCTTGTGATTTATATCTTGCCATACCTAGCAACCCGTGCTGTGCTTGTTGTTAGAATCATTCCATTACTCGGACAGACTTCCTTGACTGGCTTAATCAGGAAGCCATCTCGAGAAACCAAATCAGGGAAAGCCAGTGTCATGTTGCTTTTGTGTCTTTTCCAACAAGCTGTGGATAGGAGCCTGGGATGGAGAGTAGGTGGCCCCTGTGTCCATGACGGCTGGAGACATCTGACTCTCACAAGTGAGGCATCCTTCAAAGGGAAGATCCATTGGCTGAGACACTCAGAGGGGTCAGGTTCAACCTCAGCCTGGCAATGTTGACACCTGCTCTGTCAGGAAGTCCAGCCACTGGAATGTTCTTCACTCATAAAACAAGCCTACGTGGATTCCTTGGCTCGCCATAACTAGTGGTATTATTCAATCTATAGACTAAACAGCCTCACCACACTTCTTTCTTCCTTCCCACTGGCTCCTTGGGAAGAGGCTACCATGCCGGTGCTATAGCTCTTTAGGGACTCCTATCTTTCTACCCGCTCTCCTCCTCCCTCACCTGTTGACTAAACTTGGAGATATCTAACTGCCTCAGTGCCTTGCACTTAGGGAATCTCAGGGATGCTCCACCTTCAGATTTTTTCTCGGATATTACACTTGGACTCTTGGATACTCTTTGCCTTTGTGCTTTTCCCAGTAACCTCCAGCTCTGACCTTTTTCCATACCTAATGGCCCAACTCCCACAAGGCTTCCCTCAATATGAAGTCCAGAACCACCCCTTGTGTCAAAAGAGAGTCTAAACACATACACTTTGTCTTTCTACATCATTCCTCAAATGGAAAAATGACTGGCCAGATTGTTTATTGGAATGATTGCCACATGATACAGTGAACTTTAAAATACTCAACAACTACAATTATGAAGCCCTTTGGTGCATATTTTTTCATGGCTTCTCCTACCGATCAACCCGAGATTTTCATATCCCCATTTACTCATTCAGTTGAGAAAAATAGTTGGTGTGATGTCAAAATGGATTTCTCACATTTATATCGATGAACAGAGCATATCTAGCATGCGAACAAAGAGGGGATTTCAGAGCTCACATGTAGTCCCAAGCACACTCAGACGCTCTATCAAGGCAACCACAGTAATTAGATTGTGGGGACAGAAGACTTGCTTGCTTGAATCACAAAGCAGGCCTGTGAATTCCCACCACGTCCCCTTGCCCATCTCTTCTTAGTAGGTATTTTGAAGTCGAGAAGGGAAGCACTCCCATTCCCCATATTTTCAGAAGTGGGAAACTGAGACACAAACTGGCCTGACCTGACTATACCTGGGCAACTGGAAGACTGAGATTAGCAGCTCCAAGTTCTGAATCCTCAGCCAACTGTAACCACTAGGTCAAATTTTCCTCATTCAAGAATGAGTGTATTGGACTGTGCTGCTCATGGTAGGGTAAGCCTGTTTATTATTATTGCAGACAAAATAACAAAAATACAGGGGCACCTGGGTGGCTCAGTACGTTAGGTATCTGCCTTCGGTTCAGGTCATGATCCCAGGGTCCGAGGATTGAGCCCCAAATCAGGCTCCCTGCTCAGCGGGGAACCTGTTTCTCCCTCTCCCGCTCCCCCTGCTTGTACGCTCTCTCTCTCTCTCTCTCTGCAAATAAATAAATAAAATCTTCAAAAAAAAAGACAAAAATATGGAGAAAGTGATTCCTAGGTCAGCTGTAAATCTACAATGATATGATTAGCAAATCTTGTTTATTTAATTTTCAATACTCACTCAGGATTCAATAGGCAGACCTAGTTCTATAAACACAGCCAATGATATGTTCACTCTCAAACATGCAAATATTATACACCTCATCTCTTTTCCCTCTACGGACAGTCAGCCTTTGGCTGCGGTGTCTACCAGACGGTTGGCTTCCTAATTAGGGAGGGATCTGGCATTTGTCTTTGTGACTACACTTTGTAAGCTCCAATTGCTGCCAAACCTTGGGTCTCCACAGGTGGGAACAGAAGAAAAAAGAATTTTGCCCTGGTTTCCTTTCAAACATGAGGTTTTCATCTCTGCAGGAGCAATTAATTTTCCGTGTTTAAAATGACAGAGAAAACGCTTATCTCTTGGTTTTCGTTCTCAGAGTTAGGGAATGCTGTGGGAACAGAGGTCTGTTGGTCCCTCCTGTCTCTCTGCTGAGCCAGACGAGTTGATTTCTAAGAAAAATTCTCAGGATTCTGTAAAGGAGTTTGTAATCTGGCTAATTACCATGAAGTGCCAGATGATATTAATAATGAGAATGGAAATTTTAAGAATCCATTTTTATTCAGTGGTTTTGAAGATGTTTGGAAATCTCTACTCCATAGTCTTCATAATGTCTGCTTTTCTTTTTATGCTATTTTTTTTTTGCCTTCAGTAGTAAAAACTGTAGAATACTACTCAAGACACAGTCTTTATGCCCTCATAACAATAGTAGAAATAGAGCAAACAGCAGTGGACTTAGAACCAGAGCCGTGGGTTCAAGATCTGTTAAGCGTGGGGGTGACTGGCCCTCTCTAATGTCGGTTTTCCAATTTGTACAATGGGGACAATACTTCCCCTAACCAACTGACAGACAGGTGGTGAAGGTCGAGTCAGATAAGACTATGGGAGTGATTTGTTAATTGTGAACCCTGGCCTTTATGGAGAGCCACTGTTTTTTCAGTACTTCCCAATTCTTTCGAGGGAGAATGGTAACAGTCTTAGGAGTTACTTACATGTAAGAAAAAATGATTTTAAAAAATGTTAGACAGTAAGGTCTTTTGCAAAAAAAGAAAAAAAAATTCATGGTGATGTGTCTCTTAACTTCCATTTCCTTATGTGCAAAAGTAAGTAAGATGCCCTACTTAAAAAAACTGTCCTAGTATTATTGTGTATCATAGATATATAAAATACATATTTTATACATCTATATAGTATACATATAATACAATATACATATATATTAATATGTGCATGTATATATTATATTGTATGTATATATATGCATGTATAGGTAATATGCATATTATAAATACATTAATCTATAATATACATATATAATATACAATACTATAGTATAATATAATGCATATAATATACAATATATATTAATATATACATTAATGCTTTGGGGCAAGTAACCAACACATAATAAGTACCAAATTAAGGTTCATTCCTTCTTTTACTGTCCATTCAATCTGGTTTGCTCCTGGTTTGAGGAAAGCCCTGAGTCCTTTTTGAATGAGTACCAGAGTGGATGCATGGGGTCTCTATTATAGGAGCCCAGAAACACTAGCTGCCTCTTGAGCACCAGACGGTACAGTATTGAAAGTTTTATCCCCTACATAGGATGAACCACATGAAGGAGAAGTGGTGGTATTCTTTGCCCTTCTTACTGATCTGGGGTTAAACATTAGAACATAGTTTTTCAAAATAATTTTTAATGCAACCCACATTATGAAGTACATTTTATAGAGAGACTCTTTATACTTCAACATACACAGATACAACCAAAGATAAAATTTTTAATTTTCCTGTTCTTATTATATGCTAGTTCCTGGTATATTCGTCCTATGATCTTTAAATATAAGATTTTGTGACACCCTAATTGGTAGCAATCCAGCAGTTTAAAAATGCTTCTTGAGAGGGTCTCCAAGCATGGCATCCAACACCACAACTTCATTTGTACCTTCCTAAGATATCCCTGTCTGAGAAGTAACAGAGCCAACTGTTACTGTGTTGCAAATATGAAAACAGAGAGGTCATAACAGGACTGTGAGTTTAGGGGAGATAAAAAATACAGAACAGAAAAAAAATATATATATATATACCTTGTTCTTTCTTGGACTTTTTGTTAATGAGTCCCAGAGAAAAAGTCCCATGATTTCCTTCAACTTAAATGCTAAGAATATTTTAATAGCAGTGAAAGTGTGAAATCAGTCTTGGGCCTCCCGCATTCCACTCGCTTCATCAGGCTTTGCCACTGCCACCATGAGTAACATGTAGGTCTCATACACATGCCTGCTGCACGGGACAAGGCCAGAGCCACATCACAGCTTGGTATCCAGATTGTGGGTGACAAATGTGCCCACTTCCCTTAGACACACAGCATGTTCTTTGCCACAACTTAATTGAAGATTTCCCATTAAAAAAAAATAATTTAATGGAAGTTTCCATAGAAGAAGAGGGGATGAGTTAGCAATTGGGGTTAGTATTGAGCCTGATGGCTTTCTCTTTAGTGTCTGACTCACATCTGTTCAAGTCAGTTTGTTTTATTAATGCTCACTGGCCTAAAGCTACAGCCATGATGTTAGAGATGCAATGTTAGCATAGCACTGACATACAGATTTGTTTCCTATGAGAAAGAAATTAACGACTGCATAGGATATTGAACCTCTGGTTTTTCTCCACCATTCTGGCCTCTCTATTCAAAGGCTGGATTAAAGATAGACGTTAGCAAGGGACCCTTAAGATAGACGTTAGCAAGGGACCCTTAATGATAAGGGGGTTATCAATAAGAATGGAGTGGAGATCAGGAAAACCTCGGCTGGAAGATCCGGGCTAAAGTATCACCTTACCTCAACGTGAGACTTGACTTCCTGCCCATCGCTCATCCTCCATGAGCAGGCAATTCGTATGGACCATGAGGCACTTTGTAGAGAAAGAAAGAAAGTGGTCCCTGGACTCCTGAATCATCCTAGCAGCTTTCTCAGAGAGAATACAGGATCTTATATACCATAAGTATTGGGGGCCCTTTTGTCACCAAGTATAAAAGAGAGTATAACCAACTCTAGTTTGATCCAGGCCAGTCAAAACCATGAAAGGTGGAACCCTCAGATTCAGTTTCTAGGGAGATGCCATCTTGGATTCAAGTCACACAACCAGGAGGCCCATCAAAGCAGAAGGGAGCAATGAGGGAGGGAGGCCTCAACCACAAGGGAAGGCACCATGGGGGACATGAGGAAAGATCACATCCCAGTAAACTGGTCCATGGTTCAAGGCAGGAGGACCCCCGGCCCAACAAGGAATCAAGTGGATCTTAGAAGCCAGGGGTAGTCAGGAGCCTGGAAGTGATGCTCCTATGGGCTCCCAGAGTGATGTTCAGGTCAGGTGCTCTGAATGAAAGAAGAGGACTTCTCCCAGATCCTCCTTTGTTGTGGGAGAGAGTCCCTGTGGGGAATGATTGCCACTGGTTCAGGGTCAGGGAGAGATTAAGTGTGTAGCTGACCAGCTAATGTATGATTTTGACTCCCTAAGCCTTGCTTTCCTCATTTATAAAATGGAATAAGGACACCTACCTCTAGGGTTGTTGACAGGTTGAGTGAGTAGCTGCAGGGTAATCATGCGGTCTAGTGCCTGGCAGAGTGGTAACAATCCCAAGAGTGATACAATGTTCATTGTCATTATTAATACTAATTTTCTATTCCTTGGCTATGAAGGAGTGTGCATGGACCAACAATCCTCACTCCCTGGGCTTAATAAAATCTTCCCAGTTCCCCATGATACAATGTACATGGGTCATCTACCAAATCTCAAACTTGTATCTGTTCAGATGTATAAAAAACCCATATCCAATGCCTATCCCATCCTCCGTGTGTTTACTGAAGGCTTGTCTAGCTTAGTGGGCTTCAGTCATCCTAGTTGCCACTCAGCAGTGGACTAGCTAAGGAAACCTGAGTTATAATCCCTGGGTGGGAAGAAGGTGGCAGGTGCCTAGCTATTCTCTAAGTAGATAGCACAAATGTGTTTATACTTAACTGAATAGATTGCTAAAACTTATATCCCCAAACCTAGCTGGAGTGCTCTTCTGTGAAGAAGAGATTGGGCAGAAGACCACCCCTTCTGTAGAAAATTAAGTAGTAGTCTTCTTGGAGGGAGGGAGGAAACCAGTGACCACTGAAGACAGAACTTGTCAAAAGATACTTGGAAGCTATTCTTCCTGTGAGCATGGTGGGGTTGTGGGGGACAAGCAGAAAGTAAAGAGGCATGAGCCCCACCCACAGGAGGAAAACTCCAGTCTGGGCATCTCCAAGTTCAATTAGACATTTGCCATCCTTACTGAGCAGCCTTACTCTCTGAATCCTGAAGATACTAAGCACTTATCTACATTTTGTATTTGTCAGCTATCAGAAATACACCCAGTAAAAGACCTGGGGGCCACTTGTTGCTCCATAGTTTAGCAGGATTTTCCTGGCCATTGTTTTGGATTAAACACTATTCCTTCCAGTACCACCCCTCCGCCTCACATGCCATGTGGTTACTGACCTATTTCTCTCTTCTCTCTTTCTTTCTTTCTCCCCAAGATCAAAACTAACTGGTGATATTTCTAACAACACACATCTGTATTTTATTTTATTTTTTAATTTTATTATTTTATTTTATCTTATTTTTAAAGATTTTATTTTATTTTTTTAAAAGGACTTTATTATTTACTTGACAGAGAGAACACAAGCAGGGGGAGCAGCAGGCAAAGGGAGAGGGAGAAACAGACTCCCTACTGAGCAGGGAGCCCCACAAGGGACTCGATCCCAGGATCCTGGGATCATAACCTGAGCCAAAGTCGAACCTTTAACCCCTAAAGATTTTATTTTTAAGTAATCCATGCACCCGACTCGAACTTACAAAGGGGGATATCAAGAGTCTCATGCTTGGGCGCCTGGATGGCTCAGTGGGTTAAGCCTCTGCCTTTGACTCAGGTCATGATCTCAGGATCCTGGGATCGAGTCCCTCATCAGGCTCTCTGCTCAGTGGCGAGCCTGCTTCCCCCTCTCTCTCTGCCTGCTTGTAATCTCGCTCTGTCAAATAAATAAATAAAATCTTAAAAAAAAAAAAGAGTCTCATGCTTTTCTGACTGAGCCACCCAGGCGCCCCCATCTGTATTTTAAAATGGAGTCATCCTCATCCTGGCGAGACCTACTTCCTCCTCACGCCATGTTGACAGGGGGAAAGAGGAGTAACACTGGCGAATGGGAGCTCTCTCTCTCCTGGAGCAGAACATATCCCCCAGCAGCACTGATCTCTACCTGGGTCTCGAAAGCAGACCCCCTTCCCTCCTTCAAGAGAGAATGGACACGTGCTCTTGTTTGTGGAGCAGGCTTATGTGCTTAGGGTTTTATTCTAGAACAGGGCTTAGCAAACTTCTTCCATAAAGAGTCGGTAAATATTTCTGGCTTTGCATCTCTCTCTCTTGCACGTATTCAGCTCTGCTGTTGTAGGACACAAACAACCACTGACAATATGTGAATGAACAGGCATGTCTGTGTCCCAATAAAAGTTTATTTACAAAAACAGGCAGTGGGCTATAGTGTTACAGAGAAAATCACTCTTTTCTCTGCGAGGACTTCCCTCCTTTTGGTTGGGCCTCTTGCTGGTGGCCCAGTGTGGGTGTCTCTCTCCACTTAGCTTTCCCTCCCTTATCTTTTGATCTCCCTTATGTACTCCTCTCTTTGATTTCCTCTTCTAGGTCCTCAATCTCTTTTATCTGTATCTCTTCTAAAGCCTTTGCTCACCATATTGTCATAAAACCCTCCCCACCTCAGACCTGCCCACTCCTAGACTTCCCTGAAGCTCTGTGGTTGAGAGTTTCTAAGTTTTCCTGCAGTGCTTTTTTTGGGGGGGTGGGGGGTGGGGGAATTTTATTTATTTATTAGAGAGAAAGAGAGTGAACATAAGCAGGGGGAGCAGCAGACAGAGAGGAGGAAGCAGACTCTCTATGAGCAGGAAGCCCTGTGCAGGGCTCGATCCCAGGACTCTGGGATCATGACCTGAGCCAAAGGCAGACATTTAGCCGACTGAGACACCCAGGTGTCCCCCTGCAGTACTTTGTACATAGCAAGCATTCCATGAGTATTAGCTAAGATACCCACTAAACTGAGACAGCTTAATCATTCTTCTCCTGAATCTCTGTACTTGGTCTTCCACCCACAACTCCACAGCATCCGTCTTCCAGGAGCACCTCATCACCTCCGTGTTAAGACTCGTCAGCATCAGGGGTGAGGGTGCGGCCTCTAGGATGGGAAGCTCTGAGTCCCCTGCCCAAAGAGCGGGGTGCTTCTCTGGTTCACAACAGCATGACTGGTGGTGAGAGATGCGTGAAGGACCCTTGGCAGGAGCTTGAGTAAGACAGGGAGCAAGAGTCTTTCTGGGAGGGTCCCAGAGGACAGGAAGCCACCCACAGGGCTTAGGAGGGAGGCATTCAGCCCCAGAGTTTGTCTTGTGGGGGGCAGCTCCCTCTCGACATTCCTGCCCCCTTCCTCCTGGCCTGGCTCCTCCTCCCTTCCAGGAGAAGGGCTCCTTCCTTCTGTTTTGCGGACTGATTGAGATTCAGTTATGCCCATCTTGTTGGCCTGACTACTATCAAGGTGGAACTGAGGGAGATGTCTTCCTGTCTAAGGCCCTGGGAAAAGCTCTCCTCAAGGACAGTTGTTAAAAGAGCTGCTCAGGAGACATCTGGTCACCTACCCATAGGTAGACCCCCCCCCTCCCCCGCCATGGGGTCTTTTTGGGGAAAGACCTCTTCTGCTGAGTGTACAGTCTTGGATGTCTGCTGGGATTTTGGCTCCAGAGAAGGTATTGTCGTCTGGAGCTTGGCCTGAGGCCCACTTGCTTCTGATCTCATAGGTAAGACTTTTCCTCCTCCCACTTCTTCTTGGCTCCTTGTTAATTTCACGGATGCACCAAAGCATCCATTTTTAATCTAACCAAATCAATTACAAATGTTACAGATTGTAATTACCCAAGGAACTCCTGAAAACTAATTAATATGCAATCCACACAATAAATTACCCCTTTCCTTTGGCTTTATATTCCAGAAAACTCTTATGAGGAGGCAGATTAAGCCCTGCCAGGGGTGACCGTGAGTCTGCTCTTGATCTGGCTGTGCTGTGTGTTTTTGGGTGTCTGTCAGCAGTGGCCCTAGGGCCCCTCTGGGAAGCAGCCATGTCATCACTAACTTGGGTGGGATGGACGTTAGAAGGTGATCCCTGAGCCTCTGTGCTGTCATCCCACCACAGGGAGGAGCTTCGGTTTACCTGGTGAAAATCTTGCGGGGGAGGCAATGGGAAAGCAAACAGGGCAGGGGGATTTTAGAAGGGAAAGCAAAGCACCATGTTTCTCTTGGCCCCAGCACTAATCAGAGCCTCCTTCAGTGAGAAGGCCTGTCAGGGAAGAAACTCAGAAGCAGACTTTGGAAATCTGTATTTCTCTTTCTCTCTCTCTCTCTTTTTTTTTTTTTTTCCAGTAACAACAGAGCCTGGAATCTTAAAGTTTGCTGAATCTCAACGTTAGGTACCATTAAAGGCTTTCCTTGACTGAAGGGAAGTAGGAAAGCAGATTCTAGAATTATATCAATAATAAAGAATCCACAATCAGCCCATTCTTAGGACCCATAGCCTTAAAGTAGAAGACAGCTTTGCCTGGGACTGCCATCCATGGGAGGGGTTATCCAGAACTATTAATATAATTATTAGGACAAAAGGAGAAAGGAAACAGGGAAGCACAGTTCTAAACATTCCAGGCAGGGAATCAGAGGATGGAGAAATTTAGAAGCAATTTTATGTGTCAGGAGAGCCAAGGATGGCTGAGAAAAGGAGAAATGTGCTTTGTATCTGAACCGTAATGAGGATGTTCCTATTCAGGATATCCTGGGGGTGATGATGGTTGTGTGTGTTTCCGCGTGCACAGTTGTGGTACGTGTGTGGCTGGATATGGGCATGTGTGTGGATGGGTATAGATTTGAATTGTGGGCAAGTGTGTGTGCAAGTATGTATGTGTGGGTGTAGGCATGAGTGCATGCACATAAACGTGCGCCGATGTGCATATTCATGTGTGCATGTATGGGTGCAGCAGTGAGTGTGTGAGCATGAGTGTGTGCAGATGTGCTTGTGTGTGTGCCCAGTGTATATATGTGGGTATGAATATAGGTAGGAATGTGGGTATGATTTTGTGCAAATGTGTGTGTGTGTTCATATGTCATGCGTATGGGTGTGGGTGCATGGATGTATGTGTGCGTGTATGAATTTGCATGCATGCATGTAGTGCATGCATATATGCATGTGTGTGTATGCATGTAGGGAGCACTGATACACACTAGATCAGTTAAGACCTTCATTACTACTCCACCCTCCCCCCAGCTGCCTGCACAGCTGGTGTCTTTCCCGTTGCAAATGCACATCGCATTGACCTCTACTAGGCAGGGCAGAGCAGATACAGAAAGCCTGTATTCTTCACCTCAGGCCCAGCAGCTGATTCTGAGCCTGGCTTCTGGTAGGTACTGATCACACATGTGCTGAGTGGAGAAACCACACCATGCCGAGGAGAATCAGAGATGTGGGGCGTGCCTGATGGGCACACTTACTCCCTTCTTCCCCATCAGAAGTGCTAAGTTCAGTTTTGCGGCTTTGGGAGTCTGGGATTCACTGCTTTTTTTTTTTTTTTTTTCTTTTTCTTTTTTCTTTTTCTTTCTTTTTTGCATTTTTAAAAAAGATTTTATTTATTTATTTGACAGATCGCAAGTAGGCAGAGAGGCAGGCAGAGAGAGAGGAGGGGGGGCACGCAGGCTCCCTGCTGAGCAGAGAGCCAGATGTGGGACTCTATCCCAGGACCCTGGGATCGTGACCTGAGCTGAAGGCAGAGGCTTTAACCCACTGAGCCACCCAGGTGCCCCAGCATGTTTTGTTTTTTTTTTAACAGAAATATATTTCTCGAATTAGCATGAAATCCAACACGAAATAGAGAAGAACTCCCATAGGCACAAGAAGAAAATATTTTTAAAAAATAATTCTTTAAGTTGGAAGAAACCTTATTTAAACACTCTCAGTTTCTTTTCCCACAAAAGTCTCAGCATCATCCTGTATCTCTCTCTGTCTCCCTCCTCATATCCACCTGGTTATGTGTTAGTCTGGCTTGCAGATGATTTGGGAACCTATCAGCCTCTTCGTTAGTCCATGCTTTTCTGAACACAGTCATTCTTTCTCGCCGGTATCACGGCAAGAACATTCCAACTTCGTTTCCTGTTCCATTTCCGCTTCTCCATGCTAGTCCCCTTGCCAAGGTGACCTTCCCATAGAAAGTGACCGTCCCATAGAAAGATCTCATTGTATTAAGTTCAAACATAGGCAGTGTTTGCACCTCTCTGGACCTCAAAAAGCACCATTTAATAGAGTTTAACTAGATACCAGCATGTTGCTTGCAAGTCTTTGGTGACATCCAATGACAACAGTTTTTTGAGGGGACATCACTGCACTCCATTTCCTGGTCACTTATTCAGAATTACATATGAGCCTTATTTCACATAGATGCTATTTGCTAGAAAACAGACAGCAAAGAGCAGACATATACCATTAAAATGCAATGTTCAAATCAAATAATAAAACCTGTCAATGCCTACATTTGATGCTTCCCTGTATTATCAATGGAACTGTATCCTTTCTGAGGTCACTACATGATTTCTCTCACTATGGAATAGTCACAACCTCAGTGCCAGGCTTGATGCTACTAATTATTAGCTGAATGACCTTGGGCAAGTCACCTCACCTCTTTGAGCTTCATTTTCCTTATATAAGAATTAGGCATATAAATAGCACTTCTCCCTCTCCCTCTGCTTCTCCCCTGCTTGTGCTCTCTCTGTCTCTGTCTGTGTCTTTCTCTCTCTCAAATGAGTAAATAAAATCTTCAAAAAAAATAAATAAATGGCAAATCTCTCAGGGGGCAGTTTCTCCAAGTCCCCTGAAGTCTGAGAGGAGAGATGTACTTAACGGGAGTCTTACTCCCTCCTTTTTTTCTTTAACCTAATCCTTATGAAAATATTACTACATTTTTCGTAAACTTATGTAACTTGATGTGGAGAGATTTCAGATCGATTTTCTAAATTCGAGCAGTTATTGCCAGGGACGTGAATTCCAAAATGAACTTAGTCAAGTTGCTAAGTTGCTTTGTGGATAATAGTTCTTGCTTCATTTTATGAGAAAATATTGGTATTGCACTAAGTTTTTAAATAGCACATATAATTATACTCTCATTAATGATGTCAAATATTATTATTTAATACATTGCTCCAATTAATTATGTTTTTTAAATTAAACAGCTAATCTCTAACAAGTTATATTTAAATAATTATGTCTAATGCTAATGGGATAAAGAGTGTGCTCCAGCATTTTCTTTATAAATACAAAATAAGATGACCTGTAAAATTAAGTCTGACTTCTTTTCCTTGGCTAACCAGCCCCTTAGCTTCTGCCCTTAGACCCCCAGCCCCTTGTGCCCCCACCAACCACAAAAAGCTTTTGCTTCCAACACCCCGAAGGGTTTTCCGTCACTGTGGATCATGATGGTGGAACTGTACACACATTACTCTTCACCTGGGGAGTCCTTTCCTCCCTTGGCCTGGGTAGAACTCACGTGTTCAGCCTCAAGAGAAAGCTTTCATGCCTCCCTTGGACAGACTGACTTGTTCCATACACTGAGCTCCCAGGGTGCATTGCCTGCTTCTCTACTAGAACATTCACTGAACATACCCTAACTGACCTCTGAGGGCATCTGATCCCCCACCCTCACCCCTAACTCCACTCCTGGGCTCTTTTGTGTTCACTTCCCAAGCAACAGCCCCCAGTACATGGGAGGTGGATTAAGGGTTGTTCCACTTCCCCTTTTATTCCTAAATTAATGAATACATACATGAATAAAAGAAAATCTCTAGACAATTAATAAATGTTTATTGCATGAATGAGTAGATTAAATTTGTAACTCTAAGATACTAGATATCTAGCATTCAAGCACACAGATTTGCTTCATTGTGCTCTTATCATTATTGCTATGTTAATAAGTAATTAGTAAAAATACTACCATGCTACCAGATGAAGGTAAAACATCTATGTAATAGTGCTATTTTCCCTTAAAAAGGCTTTTGAGGTATAATAATGAGAAAACATAGTTTACATATAATGTGTAAAATAATTTTACATATATAGAATCTGTTCTTTGTTAGAATTGTGTTACTACGGTATCATGGATTCGTTAAGGGCTATTTATTTATTCCTGCCCTAGGCCAAATTGCTATGACATATTATGGATCAATTAAATTTTATAATAATAAATTATATAATGCATTTTTATTATGATGTTTATAACAAATTATCACAGCCCCTCCTATAGCGATTTTATTTTGTGACTCCCTGTGACCAGCTTTTGCTGGCTTGCTTCTGATCATCACCTCTGTCCCATCATGATCATGATTATCAGAGGCTGTCTTCTAACAAGTTAATCATTCGATATTCCAAAATAGGCCGTATTTGTCACTTAAAATTATAACTCTTTTTCATCAACCCAATGCAAGCTGTGCCTAGTTAACTGCTCAAATCCAACTACTTCCTTGAAGGTCAACAGTCACGTTTAGAGTAAAATTGATTCAGTTAATGCCCTATTAGTTAAATTCCCTTAGAATTGCATGTGACGTAAATTAAAATGGACTTATTAGGGTTAGGGCAACCCCCCTCTGAAGGTACCGATTGCTTTCTCTCACACACACCTTGTGAAAACACTTGATTTCTCTGCACTCTGCTTATACAACAGGGGAGTCGATCAGAAACAATTAACATCTTTTAAAATTTCTGTGAGGCAGAGGGTCGCAATCCTTTTTGCCATCAAGAAGATAAATAAGCAACATCATATGATCTCTGATAATATATCGACTCCATTCTTGTCCCACTTACCCTGTGATTCCTCCCACCAATGGTTATGGCACTGGTTGGTGCCCATGACTCTGCCTGACTGTCATGTAACTTCATTATCAGGAGAAAGAAGTGTGGTCACAGTGATGACCAGTAGATAACTGTAAATGGATTACTTTTAGCCAAAATAGAATCAGGTGTCCACAAAATGGTGGTTTTCACCCTAGACTTGATGGTAGATGATACATATATGGCTTTCTGCTCAGAAACCAGTAGCTCTCTGGTTTTGGTTTTGGGGTGTGTGTGTGTGTGTGTGTGTATTTTTCCTTACAACTGAGATCAGAATTCATTGCTCTGTAAACTCCTTGGAATCCCTGGGTGTTTCAGAAGGCAGGGAGATTTGATTGTGTTCTTACAACAAAAAGGCCTGTGTAAAGAATTCTTTGAGGCTGTAACAATAGCAACACAAAATCCTTTTATCTGAAACCTAAGAGCCTGATAGAAACATAGAACTTGGGAGACAGCTCCCTAGATAACAAAACAGAGCCTTTAAATAGCAGTGCGGAGTTTGTTTTTCCATGGAGAATCTCCACCTTCCACTCCATCCTGCAAATTTGGAACTTCTATCAATGTCTGCCCTTTTCATTTTATCTGGAAACACCTGATTCTAGTCCTTCCATTCCTAGAGCAGAGAACACAGATACTTGCTTAGGGCAAGCAAACTGGGATCTCATGTGAAAACCCCAATTACATTGAATTTTAACAAATGATCTTGTAAAGAAGGGGCCAGTCTAGCACTGTCACTTATGCAGTTTCAAAATTCAAAGTATGAATTCTCTTACACACCCCACCTCTTCGATTTCTGTGGCTGGCCAGTAGAAATCACGAGAGACGTGGGGCTCTCCCTCATCTGGGAGTGGAGTGCATTTTTCTTATATTAGGAAAGGGTTTTTTTTTTTTTTCTGCCGTTCCTTAACTGGTATTTTATTTTGAGTGTTTTCTGTGTATAAGGCAAGCAGGAAGAACTAGGAAAGTTGCACATTCATCTGAAACACATCTTTGACCCCCAAGGGATGGTAGTGCAATGAATACGTGCACTAAAGTCAGATGAGTAATTATTTCTAGCCCGTGGAGTCACGGGCTCTTTATCAGGGAAATAACATTTGGGCTTGATCTTCAGACATATGAGGGTTTCTGTTGCCAGTGGTGGGAAGGGTAGCATTGCAGGTAGCGTCCAGGTGAGCCAAGTCAGAGCAGCAGCAAAGCCCTTCACGGATTTGGGGAGAGGCGAGAGACCAACTTTAATGGAGGGATTATATGGGAGAATATAGTTTGAAAAGTGGGATAAAGAAATAAGTAGAGATCAGATTGCAGGAGCTCCTTTTTCTCCCAGGTTTGTAATATCAAGTCTCTATAATAGAAGTATTGATATAAATGCAGACTCTATTAACTTAAGGGGTAGAGAAAGCAACCGGGATTTTCTGAGAGCTCACAGAGTGCCCACTGTGAAGGGTCTTTGGTTATAATATGTGTTTAAGATATGGATGCTAACTAAAAAAAAAATTTTAACTGTTTATTTAAAGACTGCTTCATAAAAGTCATTTACTAAAACAAATAGAAATGATAAGGGTACATATATGGAAAGATACATATGTCTATCGGTCTATCCATCTTGGTTCTTACTTTAAAACTTTTCCATCGTTTGAACCATAAATCTCAGCTTTTTTACTTGAAATATATTTGGCATATAACATCCTGTAACTTTAAGGTGTGCAGCATGTGAATTTGATACATTTATATATTGTAATATTATTGAAACACTTTCTGTGCTGCTCACCTACCTAATCACTTAAAGCCACCTGTCTGAGCTCAGACTACATACTCACCAGGGCTTTTGTTCACTTAAGCTTCCCCCTCAAGCTGTATCCCGTTGTGCTCTCCTATGAATCTTTCGGTTTCTAGTATGTACAGCCATTCTGACTTGAGAGGGGAGAAGGTGTTTGTGGAAAAGGGAATTCCACCTGAATCAAATCCTTGCAAGTCCTGTGACACAGTCCCTTTGCAGAGGAGTTTCTGACGTTGTACTGTAGAACTGCTGTTCTCCTTTACTTGTAATTCCCTGACATTTTTCCAGCACCCACCACAGATTCTTCTGGCTACAGATGACACAATTTGAGGTTAGGGATCTCACGGGATAAAGTGGGGTTTATGAAGCTCTTTATAATACCAAAGGACTTCTACAAAGATCCAGTTAAGTTTGTATGATTGGGGGAATAAAACAAAACAAAACAAAACAAAAACAAAGCAAAACAAAGAAAGAAAACATGGTCCCCTACCCCCGGATAAAGGGATCTCGGCACAGAACCATAGATGCACAATGATGTGCATAAACCCCAGCAAGCTGTTAATTTCCCATCAGTTACTCTCAGCACTCTGGGGAAGAATGGGGAGGAAATGTAGCAAAAAGCAGAGTTTAGGTTACAGTCTCTCATCATTCCTGGCACCCATGCGTGCCAAGTGTAGGAAAGAGAAGCTGCATCCTTGTGAGAGTCTCAAGGTTTTGGAAAGCTGGATTCTTTTTCTTTGGGCTCAAGGAGTACATAACTTCAGTCCTGGAACCAGCAAGGGGGAAAAGAACAACATGAACCATGACCCATTTGTCACCTTAGACTTTATCGGAGGGTCATCCTCATTACTCATGCTAACCAGCCACATGCATATGTCTGGGTGTGTCAGAAGTCCCCTCAGCCAGCATTGTATCTGGGCTGATAGGTATCAACAATTTCAGGAGAGAGGATGGTAAACCAAAGAAGATCCAAATATAAAATGGAACTTTCTGGAGACAGAAGAAAGCAGGGTGATTCCAAACCCCAGTAAAAATGGTGTTTCCTCAGTGACCTCCATGGAGACCTCAGTTGGCTTTGGACATTACCCTCGGTTCCCTTACCCTTAATTTCCTTAAATGTGCTCATGGCCTCCAACCACTTTAAAACCAGTGTTCACTGTCTGTTCCACCAGCACTATTATCCGCATGTCTTTTGTGAGCCATTATAAGTCAAAACTGTTCACCAGAACATAAAATCATGTCAGAAAGAAAAAATGTGGAGGAGTTTAAAAATGAGCACTTTCTAAAATAAAGAGAGGGCAGAATGGCATACTGCTTTCATTGGCTGAGCGCAATAGATGGTGTTCACTTCCACTGTGAGACCAACAATACATAAACATTTATAACATTAAGAGTTCTATAGCAAATAAGTGCGGGGTGGCACTTAAGGAGATATGCCTATAAAATTGTGAGTCAGAACATCAATGCACAGATTACCTTTTAACTTTTCAAAGGATCAAAACCTATGTCCTCCTTTTTAAATTTCTTAATTTGATTTATTTTTGCTGAGAAATCACCCCTGACCTTTTCCATCGCATAATTTATCCTTGAAATGTTGTTTATTTTATTTCTGGTAACCAAGTTTCTTTCTATGTGGTTTCAAAGCACATAAGAAAAAAAGAAAGTTCTTCTGTTTTTTTTTTTTTTTAAGATTTTATTTATTTGACAGACAAGTAGGCAGAGAGGCAGGCAGAGACAGAGAGAGGAGGAAGCAGGCTCCTCGCTGAGCAGAGAGCCCAATGCGGGGCTCGATCCCAGGACCCTGGGATCGTGACCTGAGCTGAAGGCAGAGGCTTTAACCCACTGAGCCACCCAGGCGCCCCTAAAGTCCTTCTGTCTTAATGCTGGAATGGTGATACCTCTCAGCAGAGAAAAGTTGGACCAAAAATTACACAGCAATCTAAGTGGTTTCCACAAATGTGTCCTTCTCTCAGATAGTCTGTTTTCCAGACAATGAGACAAGGTTCTTTTGCAAGGTTTTGAAGTGATGAGTGTGACAAGTGTCACTGAGTAAGACACAACCATAGTTCTATTGTTTGGTGGCACTGTGGAGTGGTTTTGGGGCTTTTGTTTTGTTTTGATCCATTGAAACTGACATTGCACCATGTGTCCCACTGCTCAGGGGATGTTGCAAAGTATTTCAGCTTGCCCCATTCTGTTGTGGTTCTTGGGCAGTTACCTGCAAATATTCAATAGGATGTGTTTGGAACTGTTCAATGAGAAAACATGGTGAGAATGGTGGAAAGCAGGTTGGAAAGTAGGTATCTTTGGAACACAGTGTCGTGAGAGAGACTGAGCTATACCGTCGTCATTCATTTCTTTAAAGTGATGAGCTGATTTGCTCACAGACAACTTCCTTAGTCAGTTGACATCAGTCATCCTGCTCGTGTACTGGATACCTGTATAGGCTAGTTCCCTTCTCTAGATCCCTTAGCGACAGAGTATGGCCAACCACACACCCCAGAAGCCAACTCTGTTTTATCACCAGATATGTTTCTGAAGCGAAAGACGGAGCCAAAGACCATGATTTGGCCCAGCGGTACTTCATCAACTGTTCTAGATGACTAATTTAAAGTGAATGTCTGAAACCTCAGTGGATCCCTCAGAAATCTTCTGTCATACAACTTTTTCAGCTCTTCATTATCCTCCACAGTAAACCAGCATCTTACATATCTTTTTTTTTTTCCTCTTTCCCCCCAGGCCACTTAGGTCAACTCACTCATCACAGAAGTGAAGCTCTTGCTGACCAACAAGTTTCCTAAACACCTCATACACCATCTCCATCTCTCTTTGTCTGTCTTGTCTCTCTCTCTCTCTTCCTGCTTTTGTTTTCATTCTTTTCTCTTTAACCCACTCTCATTCTTTTTTATTCTGTATTTCTATTTTTGTGAAGAATTGGGACCACATCCCCCACATGGATTCACTTGTTCATTAAGAAACAGGACATTGAGGGATGCCTGGGGGGCTCCGTCTGTTGATTGTCTGCATCTTGATTTCAGCTCAGCTCATGATCTCAGGGTCATGAGATCAAGCCCCACATCAGGCTCTGCCCTCAGCATGGAATCTGCTTGGGATTCTCTCTCCCTCTCTCTCTCTGCCCTTTTCCTGGCTCATGCTCTCTCTCTCTCTTTCTCTTTCTAAAATAAATAAATAGATAAATCTTTTAAAAAACAAACAAAAAAAGAAGCGAGACATTTATTGCCATGACTTTTTGGTGAGAATGGCATTGGACTTTTTCCAGACCACTTTACAGAGCCCATGACTTTGATTTTGGCCAAATTAATATCTCCTCCCATTTCTCCCTCAGGCAAAGAAGAATTTCATACATCAGTATTTGTTGCTTGAATTGAGGGACACAGAAACCCTCAGTCTTATCTGATCGTCATACATCTTCTGTGCCATGTGTAGCTTTAAGATACTGCGAACATTTTCTAAATGCCCAAGATATCTCTTTCCTAGCTATAAAATCACAATATCACCCCATAGATATGCATATTGGTTTGCATTTTGAGTGAAATGAAACAAATGCAAAACATCTGACATACAGTAGGTGATGAGCAGTGCTATTTTTGCCCCCATTTACCAGTGGTGCCTGGTGCTTTTCTCTGTATACAGGAAATTCTCCATTACTGGGTTATTTTCATAAACAAAACCCAAAGAAAAAAAAATCCCAGGGAAATAATAAATGATATCCTTCCTCGTGAAAGTGTCGAAACAGTGACAGATTTCGTGATGGTGTGAAGAACTTGACAAATGGGAAACTCTAGGGAATCGTGCTAATTGTTCTGGGTGAGGATGGATGGGGAGATACTCGTAGTGGGCATAATCCGTATGTCTTCACATGTGTATGTGTTATCTGCTGGGCTGCTGCTGCCTCTCGGATGGGGCACAGAATTCACACACAGCTCTGCTCCTGCAGGAAATAAATAGAAGGTCCAGGATGAAAAGCCCAGCGTGAACAGCATGTCCAGATACTCCCCTGGGATGCATCCACTGAGGAAATTCGGATGCATTTTCTCCTTTCCAACAGCCAAGAAGCAAGAGAGGCATTTCGAAGAGGCATTTGATGGGGCTTAGCTTTTTCAGGAGGGAGATGGGTGATAGGTAGTCTGGGGAGAACATGTAGGATGAGTACAAGTGTCTGGAATTTTAAAAGTGTTCTCTTGCTTCTCAGTAGGTGGCTGCCTCTTGAGGTCTGGCATTCACCCAAGTCTTTAGCATTACCTCAGCATTTAAAGAGAAAACAAGTGAAAAGAGACTCCACAAAGCTGCATTTTAAGCAGCATCAACATCAAGGAATGCCACAGGCTGGGTTTGGCTCACCCTGTTAGCATGCAGAATTATTTTGCACTATAGAAAGCTGTCTTTTCCTAACCAAGAAGACAAACAAAACAAAAAAGGCAGAACTAATTAAGATCGTCATATCTCAATAAATATGCAAATGCAAAATCAAAACAAAGAAATTCTATCTATCACATCATAAATTTGCAAATTGCTGTACTGGGCTGGCTTGGAAGAATTGCAAGGGGACAGAGACTTCTAAATGGCTTTGCTTAGAAACTGTTTGCCAGCAGCATTTATTGGGTTTCTATGGGACGATGAAGATGATGGACTTGCCAGGATAAAAAATATTTTCATGCCTTGTCTGCAAACGCTATAGAGAGGGAAGAGGAATAAAAATTCAGTCAAGGTTTTGTGCTGCAAAATTTGCTTCCCCTATAGCATTTCAAGAAAAAAGCTAGTAATATGCCCATTATATAAATGAAGACAGTACAGCCCAGAGAAAGTAGGTTTACCATTTTTCACCTGGTCTTTGGAGCCAGGCTTCAAACCTTCAATTACTTGTCTCACTTCAAGTTTACATTTTGTTCCTGATTTGCATTTTTTCCTACTGTACCACATGATTCTCCAACACCATCCAGTGTGAGATCTGAATGTGTGTCTCCAAGCTATCGAAGCATCCAGGTGAAAAGGAAGAAATGAAATCACTTTTCGGGTGTCTACTCCATACATCCCCACATCTGGGTATTAAGGAGCTGGAAAGACCGTTTGATTTCTGCATAAAGTTTCTTCATTTTATTTCTATTTAGTGCAAGTTGTAGAGGATGATTCCTTCTTACCGAATTCATCAGTCTGGGAAAATAAGAGAAAGAGAAAAGGAGCTAGTAAGTAGCTGAATCTGTAAGCTACAGTGAGAGCAACCACAGCTTCATTTTAGAAACTCAAACCTGCTCTCTGTCATGTGGAAGACTGTCCCTAGAAGGTTCTCCCTGGACGCCGGGGCTCTGTTTACTCTTCTGGTGTGCTGGGCTAACGTTAGGGTGAGGAATTGCAGGGAGCAAGCAAACTGCTCAGGAGCTGGGGCCAATCCAGCTCTGATGTACTCGTCACTGCCTTGGGCATAGGGCAGTGCAACGAGTAGTCTGGCCACTAACCAGAGATCAACCTACAGGGAATCGCTTATTAACATGGACAGTAATGTTAGACAGTAGCATGTGCCACAGACAGTGGACCCACTATGTGCTTGAACCAGTGAAAGAAAGGAGAGAGGGCACTGTTCTTGGCCAGGATTTCAAAGAAGAGGCGGGATGCAAGCTTTGCCTTCAAGATGGGCTAGATAGGAGTGTCAAGGAGAGTTTCACTGCATTTTACTAGATGTGAGCAATTCTGTTCAAAGGAAATAAGGTAATGGGTGGCGTGGTGGTAGGACCTCGCCAGGGACACCTGCCACCAACAGCGTATCTTCTCTCTCCCTCTCTTTTCCACCCTCTCCCCCCCCCTTTTGGCTCCCTCCTTTCTTTCTTTGCTCCTTCCTTCCCTCCTTTCTTCCCTCTTTTTCTCTTTACTTTTTTTTTTAAATTTATGTTTTTATTTAAATTCCATTAGCCAACATATAGTAGTACATCATTAGTATTTGATGTAGTTTCTTTCCCATTTTTTTCTTTACATTTCCCCTCCTTCCCCCTGCCTTTCTTTTATCTTTTGTATTAAATCATTTTAGTATCATTTTTTCTCACTAAAATAATCATTTTATGGCATGTGTGTATATAATACAATGTAATATTAGAAAACATAGAATCACGGAGGATTGCTCGCTCAGGGCACCCCAAGGCCAGGCTGGAAATTGTCAAACATCACATCTGCCCACACTCTCTTGGTCACTGATTATTTTAAGTTACTCTAGTCTGACTATCCATGTGCAACCACAGTGAGACTGTAGGAGTATATTTTTCCTAGTATCCCATGTTTAGCAGGTTTTTCCCTACAAAATTATTTTTTGAGATCTTATCTCTTCTTTCTGAGGTCAGTTTCCTTCTTATAGAAGTATAAACGGTAGTGGTTCTTTCAGTGATGGGCCATGTGTGGGAAAGTATATTTATTTTACCCTCTTTCACAAACAATAAAGTCATATTTATTTGTTTTAGTATGTAATTGCAACTTGGGGTTTGTTTTTCCTCAGCATTTCCAAGACATTCATTCATTGTTTTTGTTTTGTTTTATTTTTCTGGCTAGGTGTAACATTTCTATTACTTTTCAAGCTTTTTAAAATTAACTTTTTAGAGTTTTAGGTTTTTTAGTTTTAGGGTTTTTTTTAAATTTTTTGGTTTTAGGTTTATAGAAAAGTTGCCAAGATATCATAGAGAGTTCCCTTTATCTGGTTTCCCCTCTTTATGTGTTTCTTCGTGTTTTAATGGGAAGTCTGTTGCTCTAAATGTCATTCATTTAAGGATAATCTGTTTTTTCTTTTCTAGTTTCTCCGATTCACCCTTTTTTTATTGATATTCATCCTCATATGTATAATCATGGACTTTGTTTTGTTGCTTCAATTTTCCTGAGTTCCAGAGTATTTTTTTAAGATTTTATTTATTTATTTGTCAGAGAGAGGGAGAGCACAAGCAGGGGGAGCAGCAGACAGAGGGAGAAGCAGGCTCCCTGCTGAGCAGGGAGCCTGATGTGGGGATGGATCCCAGGACCCTGAGTTAATGACTTGGCTGAGCCCTCCAGGCGTCCCCCAGAGTATTTCTTCAATTTGGGAACTTGCCACTTCCCACTATTATCTTTTTTAAGATTGCCTGTTACCAATTTAACCTACAAGCCTCTATATACCTCTGTCTTCTTATTTATCAATTCTGTTTAACTGTGTCTTTTGTGCTGTCAAACTGCCCATTGATTCTATAATTGCATCTTTTTTTCTTCTAGAGGACTCTGTTCAATTTCTAAATTCTATTTTTTCTTCAAAAGGATCTTATTCTTTCATGTTTCTGGAATTTATTCTAATCCCCTAATCATTTTAAATGTCCTTATTCTATACTGTCTTCCAGATTGTCAGGTTTGTGGATGTCTGAATAATTTCCTCACCTAATCCATAACTTGTCTTTGTGGGTGTACCTTCAACAAGCTGTATCCTTCACCTCCACCCTGGGATTTGGAAGAATACCTCCACGGTAGTTTCATGCTTGTTTCTGAGGAGGACCTTAGGATTCTGCCAACCAGAATTACTCTGGTTATACTCACAATGCAATTTTTGGGTCCCAAATCTTCTGTATCATCCATGTTTTCTTTAGTTTGTCAAGTTCTTTCCCCTTTCCGCAATTAAATTTTCACATTATTACATTGTTAACATTACTTCGCTAAATTGAAGCCTCTATTTCCTGTTTTTACTTTTGAACTAATTATGTTATATATTGACTCATGTGGTAAATGATCAACGATTTCAACTTGCATTTCCTTTCAACTCATATGCTATTTGTATCCGTTATAACATTGTTTTCACATTGACAAGATTTATAACTTTATATTCTATTCTCTAAACATCATCTCCAGATTAGCCTTACTTATTTTACATAGCTCTATGCTCATCAATGGTTTTCTAACCATGGCTTTTCCAATTCTGAAATCTTTATTCTGTTTCATCTTTGAGTCACTTAGACTTTCTCACATGAAGTCTTCCCCAGCCTCCACTTCACCTCTCTGAGGAAAACGAATCGCTTTATATTTCTTGAAGTCTTGCATGTTTGCTAATGTCTTTCTTTTGTAAAATCTCTCAGCTTTGTGTAAATATAAAATTAAAAACTTTCCTCATGGTCGAGTTTGCTTTTGGTTAAAAAAAAAGTTGGTCTTACCTATGTAGATAGATTTCTGGGTTCTCTGTCCAATTTTGTTCACCTGTCTATCACTTTGCCAGAACTCTACAGTCTTGGTAACTGTAGATACAGAACACATCATGAAATTGAGTGAAGGGATCCCTCCCTCCTGCTTAATTTTTGTTTTCAAAGGTGCTTTAGCTATTTGTAATCCCTTAGCCTTTCCACATGAATGTTAGTATAACCTCATCCAGATCAACAAAAGTATTTTTGGAATTTTGTTAAGAATCATGTTAAAGTTGTGTACCAATTTGGGGAAGATTACCAGCTTTACCACGTTGAGCCTTCTGGGCCATATACGTTTCTCCATTTAAGTTTTCTTGGATTTCTATCATCAGCTTTTTTCATTTTTTTAGTATACAGGTCTGGTATATCTTTTGTGCTATTAACATCTAGGTGTTTCATTTTTGTCTAGTGATTATAAAAGTTTAGTGATGTTTACATGACCCTTTTTACTAACTGAAATAGAATTGATTTTCGTATGTTGATCTTGTTACCTATGACCTCATGGACCTCAGTTATAGCTCTAGGAGTCATATTTTGTTTACTTGCTTTTTGTTTTTGTACATTCCCAAAATAGAGATGGTTTTATTTCTTGC
The DNA here is from genome assembly GCA_004024625.1 of Mellivora capensis. Classification (NCBI taxonomy): domain Eukaryota; kingdom Metazoa; phylum Chordata; class Mammalia; order Carnivora; family Mustelidae; genus Mellivora; species Mellivora capensis. The sequence continues at coordinate 287,238 of PISX010000274.1, forward strand.
CTTCCCATCTATATGCTTTTATATTCTTTTCCTGTCTCACTGTGCTGGCTAGAGCTTCTTATACTATGTTGAATCGCAGTGATGACAATAGACATACTTTTTTTTAACGTTATTAGTCACCATACAGTACATCATTAGTTTCTGATGCAGTGTTCCATGATTCGTTGTTTATGTATAATACCCAGTGCTCCATGCAATTCTTGACCTCCTTAATACCCATCACTAGGCTAACCCATCCCCCAACTCCTTCCCCTCTAAAACCTTCAGTTTGTTTCTGAGTTCATGGTTTGTCTCTCATGGTTTTTTTTCTGCCTCCAAATTCCCCCTCTTCATTTTTCCCTTCCTTCTCCTAATGTCCTCCACACTATTCCTTATGTTGCACAAATGAGTGAAACCACACGATAATTGTCTTTCTCTGCTTGACTTATTTCACATAGCATAATTTCCTCCAGACCTGTCCATATTGATACAAAAGTTGAGTATTAATCCTTTCTGATGACTGAGTAATAAATGTTCCATTGTATATATGGATCATATCTGCTTTAGACATTCATTTGCTGAAGGGCATCTCAGCTCCTTCCACAGTTTGGCTATTGTGGACATTGATGCTATGAACATTGGGGTGCATATGGCCCTTCTTTTCACTATATCTGTATCTTTGGGATAAATACCCAGTAGTGCAATTGCCTGGCCAAGGGTAGCCAGTTTTTAATTTTTTGAGGAATCTCAACACTGTTTTCCAAAGTGGCTATACCAGTTTTCATTCCCACCAACAGTGTAAGAGGGTTCCTCTTTTTCCATAGTCTGTCCAACACTTGTTGTTTGTTGCCATGTCAATTTTTGCCATTCTAACTGGTGTAAGGAGGTATCTCAGTGTGCTTTTGATTTGAATTTCCTGATAGCTAAAGATGAACATTTTTTCATGTGTCTGTTAGCCATTTGTATATCTTCTTTTGAGAAGTGTCTGTTCATGTCTTCTGCCCATTTTTTTGACTTATTTGTTTTTTGAGTGTTGAGTTTAACAGTAGACATCTTTGACTTGTTCCTGATCACAGGGAAAAGCATTCAGTCTTTCACCATTGAGTATAATAGTAATTGTAGGTTTTCATACATGTTCTTTATCAAGACCTTCTTTATAATATCTTTTCTGATGATTTTTCTCTTTTATGGATGTTAAATTTTGTCCAGTGAATTTTCTGCATAAATTTATATGATCATGTGATTTTTCTTTATTAGCCTGTTAGTATATGGCTTCTGCTGATTGCTCTTTTGAATATTGAACCAGTTTTGAATCCCTGGAAGGAACTCAGCTTGGTCAGGGTGGATCATTCTTTTTTACATAATGCTGAACTCAATTTGCTAATAGTTTATTAAGGATTTATATTCATGGGGTATATTGGTCAGTAGTTTTCTTTCCTCCTTCTTACTGTCTTTGTCTAGTTTTAGTTTCAGGGTAATACTTGACTCATGAAATGAATAGGAATTGTTCTCTCATCTTTGTTTTCTGGAAAATATTATGTAGAACTGGTGTTAATCCTTTTTAACTCATGTTGTAGAATTGTCCAGTGAAAATATCTGGCCCTAGAGATTTCTTCTTCAAGAGTTTAAATTACAAATTTACATTTCTTAAGAGTTATAGAACTATTCAAATAACCTATTTCATATTACATGAATTGTTGTAGTTTATACTTTTTGATGAATTGGTCCATACTATCTAAGTTGTCAAATTTATGTGCATAGAGTTTTTTGTGGTATTTCCTTTTTTGTGGTATTTCAATGCCTGCAGAGTCTATAGTGATAGTCCTGTTTCATTCCTGATGTGGTATTTAATGCCTTCCTTCTTTTTTTCTTTGTTAGTCTTGTTAGAGGCAAGTCAATTTTATAGATTTTTTTTTTCAAACAGCTCTTCTTTTCATTGATTTTTCTCCATTGTTTTTCTGCTTCAATTACATTGGTTTCTGTTTCTTTATTATTTCCTTCCTTTTTTTTCTACTTGCTTTGGGTTTATGTTGCTCTTAGGTTTCTACTTCTTAAAGTAGATTTTTGATTTTAGACTTTTTCTAAGGTAAGCACTTACTGCTATAAATCTCCATCCCACTATGGCTCTATCTGTGTCCCACAGAGTTTGATAGGTTATATTTGCAATTTCATTGAATTAAATGTTTTTTTTCTTTCCCTTGAAGTATCCTATTTGACCTCCTGAATTATTTAAAAGTGTATTTACTTACTTTCCAAGTGCTTGGGAGCTTTCCTTTTGTCTTTCTGTTTTCTATTTATTTCTAGCTTGATTCCACTGTGGTCAGAGAATACACTTGGTACAGTTTTGCTCCTTTTAAATTTATTGAGCTTTATATATAGTGGAACATATTGTCTTTCTCATGTATCCTATGTACATTGAAAACAAATATGTATTATGTTGTTTAGGGCTGAACTATTAATGTCAATTATATTCAGTTAGTTGATAGTGTTGTCGTTGATTTTCTGTCTAGTTGTTTAATCAACTATTCAGAAAGGAATGTTGAAGTCTTGAGCTATATTTATAGATTTGTTTAATTCTCCTTTCAGTTCTATCAGGTTTTGCTTCACATATTTATGCAGTTTTGTTTGGTGCATACACATACAGGAGTGCTACGATTCTTGATGTGTAGACATTTGTATCATCATACACCTCTATGTCCCTGGTCATTTCCTTTACCTGATGGTTATCTGATTAATGTTTGAATGGAATATCTTTTCCGTCCTTTCACTTTCTACCTACCTTTTTCATTATATTTTTAGTGAGTAATTATAGACAGCATACAATTTGATCATGTTTTTATTCCACTCTGACAATCTCTGTTAATTGGTGTATTTAGACAACTTACATTTAATGTTATTGGTATGTTAAGGCTAAGCCTTCCATTCATTGTTTTTCCATTTGTTCTTTCTCCATTTTCTCCTAGCCTCTATGGTTTCTGAGGAGAACACTGCTGCCATTCAAGTTATGTTTTCCCTAGAGTGTTGCTCCCCTGAAGTTTCTCTCTCACTGCTTACAAGATTTTTAATGTGTTTTAAGAAGATTGTCAGCAGTCTGTCTTGGTGTGGATTTCTTTGGGTTTATCTCTTTGGGGTTTGCTCAGCTTCTTGTACTTGTAGGTTTATGTCTTTGCCAAGTTTAAGAAGTTTTCAAGCATTGCTTTGAAAAGTTTTTCCGATTTTCTTCTTCTGAGACTCTGATGGGATGAATGATAGATCTTTTATTATAATGCCACAAGCCTTGATGTCCTGCTCATTAGTTTAGTCTATTTTCACTCTGTTGAGATTGAGTAATTTCTATTGTTCTATTTTCAAATCCACTGAATCTTTCCACGGTCTCTTCCATGCTGCTGCTGAATTTTTTATTCATTCATTTATTTTTATTTTCAGTTTTCAACTTTCTACCTGATTTTTTTTATATCTTACATTTCTCTGCAAGACCTTCTATTCTTTGCCACATTTTACATTTCTGTTATTGTACACTTCTCACTTTTAAAATTTCATTTTTTTCCTTATACTCCATATATAAAAATATATATGTAAATAATATATACCCCATATACATAAATAATATATAAAAATATATTTTTTCTTTGCTGAGATTTTCTATTTCTTTACTGAAACATTCTATTTCTTTTTATGTGTGTCCATAATTCTCAATAGAGCACTTGCGAGATACCTGTTTTAAAATCCTCATTAGATAATTCTAACTTCTCTGTCATGTTGATGCTAGCTAGTATCTGTTAGTTGTCCTGATTCTTGGTGTGATGAATGCTTTTACATTGAAACCTGGACATTTTGGGTATTACACTATGAGACTAAGATCTTATTTGAATCTTATGTTTGAACTTGTCCCCTCCAACACCACTCAGATAGGAGAAGAAGGGGCCCATTATGGGCAGGTGGAGGTGAAAGTCTAGATTCCCTGTTTAGCCACACTGACATTTTGGGTGTGAGGGTTCTTTTTTGCTGCTGGGCAGTGGGGAAAGTTTCAGAGTTTTAGGTCCCCCTGCCCCAGACCTTCTTCACTAATACCACTCTGAGTTCAAGGGGCAGGAGGGCCTTGCTGCTTCTCTCCATTGACACTGGTAGGGGTCAGTCTTAGTACCAACAGTTGTGTGTGGAAGTTCAGGCTCCCCCATGGCCTCCAGTGGTATTGAGAGGTCAGGGACCTCACTACTGTACACTAGGAATGAAAGTTCCAGCTTCATATCCTACCTTCTCTGATACCTTAGCTTAGGGGAAAGAAAGGGATTGTGAGCACCTTGTTATAGTCTAGTGAGAGTAGAGGTCTAGGCTCCCTGCTTCTCTTGGTAGGGTAAGGTTGGGGCCACTGGTTTTTCTGTGGTTTTTGGCTAGCGTAGAGATAGTATAGCTTAAACTCATCTTTCTTGCTAGGCTGCCTCTTTCCTTACCATTTAGCTAGAGAGAACTAGCTCCATTTGGGGCTGTTTTTGTCCACACCTGTTAGCATTTCCAGGTTGTCAGCTTGTCTAGCTCCAAGTCTGGGATATAAGAGGCCAAGAGAAATGTCAGGGAGCTCAACACCATATTGTCCTTTAGTCCTGAGACCTCATCTCATCTGCTTCCTTCCCTCCATATGTCATCCACATTTCAGAATCTTCTTATGTTTGTTTTATATAAAACATCCAGAATAATTTATGAGGAAGAAAAAAGAGAAGTACTTCTCTCTATATACAGAAGTAGAAGTCCCTTAACATGTAATTTGATTTTCTAAGTTATAAGAATAATTTTACTTTATTTGGAGAAATAAGTGAAAGACATAATTCAACTTTTTTAGGCCTTTACTTATATAAATTAAATATAAATATAAATATATGTTTACAAATATAATTTAAATATAAATCTACATATATAAATATGTCTATATAAGTAAATATAATATATGATTTAATACTGTATTATATATTGAATATTATACAATATATATTATATATATCAGTTGCAAAGGAAACTGTATTTGTTGAAATCAATAATGTGATAATTATGGCTTAATTCATATATAAAACCTTTGAAAAAAATCAAGACAAAAGTAATTCCCCCCAAAGATGGTCCAAAATGGCATGTATGTATTTTTCTACATACATACTTGTTATATGTTCAATTTGGGAACTGTTTATTGTATGCCTACTGTATTCTTAGCACATTTTAGACTTCCTATAGAATAATATAGAATTAGGTAGAGGCTTGGGCTTTATTCACAAATGTTATTAAGGATCAAAACAAATTAAGTTAATCTGTGAAGATCAAAATTTAAAGGGAGAATATTTCAAAGAGATAGAGGTATCAAGACAGTCATTTGGTGGAAATTAAGATGAGCTTTTAAAAAAAATGGTGTATCTTATTTGGCTGGATGCTGAGGAATTGGAAGATCATTTTAGAGATGAGAAATCTTTACCTGAATAAAGGCTTGGAAAAACATGCAGTCTGATATGTTTGGATGATCACAACCAGAACAGCTTGACGACTTGACTGTAGTGGGAAAGGTCCAGGTCCATGAATGATTGGAGCAGACTCCACAGTGGAGGAAAGACAGGCCCTCATTAGAGGAAGACTGACTGTGGTGTTTATTTATGGCCTTCTGCCAACTGGACCCCATAGGGAGCACCCCATCCATCAATACCCACACTGCATTAATAAGCAAGGAAAAGTCATTGCAAATTCCAAATTTGGAAGTGGAGTGATAAAAATGATGCTTTAGAGAAGTTATTAGCAGTGTAAATTTGAATGGTTTTGCTATAGTTATAACCCAGGTGTGAAGCAACAAAGCTCAGTGCTTCTCTCCTTCAAGACCACAATTCACCCTCTTCTTCCATATCCACAGTAGAGCACTGGAATGAAAATTTGTTGATGGCCTTTACTCAGCCAGACACTCTGCTACATAGCATCTGTGTGCTTTCTCATTTAGGCTACACAGTAGCTCTTAAGGTACTATTCTTGCTATCCTACGGGGCTGGGGGTTTTCTAAGGTCTCATGGCCAGGATTGAAGCTCAGGCTCTTGACACTGTACAGCATGTCATCTTGGTCCCTAGTATGGTGATGGCTGAGTCACAGGCCATCAGTTCTTGCTGACTTGAGCTCGTGTTACACTTGGGCAGCTCTTACCCTCCTTTACTCAACTGCTTTATCACCTACAATTCAGCTTGTAAAATATGATAACAATTTAATGCTGTGCTACTGTGGGAACAAGATCCATATTTCTTCCCCTTCCCTTGCATTCAGGCAGTGTCCCACCAGACCTTCGGTTTAGGGTACTGAGGGCCTGGAGAGCATAGAGGCTGCTCCCATCAGTTGGTAGACAATTAGGAAACTGGACTCTGATTCATTTCCCAAGCTAACATGTAACCATGCTGCTGATTACCCATTTTCATTGTTTATGGTGAGGCAGGTGGAAGAACAGCTCTGCCTGATTTATGAAGTGCTTGCCTTCTATAAATCACAGAGTAGAAACCCAGCATGCTGTTAATCCTAATTGGTTAAGTCCTAAGTAGGGAGTGATTAGAAAGTCTTCAGGAAAGAAGGTACCTCATGCAAATGAGATAGATATACAGTTCATTGGGAAGAAATATCCCCTGCTCTCAATATGTGGTCAAGGTTTGTTGTCCATTCCTGCTGTACCCTTCTACCTCTTGCTGGTCAGCCCCTGCTGATCTTCCATTTGTAAATAAACTAACATAAATGGCAGAGGAGGAAGATGATGGGATGCACAAACGTCACGGAAAGAGAATGCTGTTTGCCTGCTTACTCTCTCCTGTATTAATTTCAACCTGGATTAATTGTCTAATTCTAACAAACCATCCATCATAATGAACGAGAGCTATGCAATGAGTCATAGCGCTGTGAATTGCCACAGAACACATTAGGGCTTTTGGTCTTAGCTACCCAAATTCCAACCCCACCCTTCCCTGGACACAGTTGATGTGACATTCTCCAATACCCAGTGACAGTGAAACCCTTCTCTGATGTTTCACTTTGAGCCAAAAAGAACTTGAAGACTTTAAATGCATGAGGTTGTCCACCTCTTCTGATTGGAAATCTTTTGATCAGACTTAGAACTGCAGACACTTTTGGCAAAGGACAAAGGAATCCTAAGGTTTTATGTGATTTCCTCCGCCATCTCAAAGTAATGGTTGAGGACCCAGGGACTGTGTATGGGACACGTTTAGAGGAGCAGGGGCTATTGAGATGCAGACACAGGGAAGACAACTTTCCTTCTCCCTTTCCAATCTACTATAACTTCTCCTTCCTTTGAGTAACTTCTCTTTTCATTTCCTTCTCCTTCCCACCCCCCACTCTCTGTTTCCCTCCCCTTCTGTATTTTTCATCCCTTTCCCTTCCTTCCCTCTCTTCCCCTGTTTCCTGGGAACCCATAGCAGATGTAGCAGCAGCAGCAGCGTGACCTCAGAACTGGATGATGAGCCCCCATGCATGGAGGAAATTGATTACAGTACAGACAGCAACTCAGACCTAGAAGGGACCTTCTCTGAGCTGGACCGGCAGATCCAAGAGTGCGCTTTCAACACGGACGAGGAAGGGGAAGAAGAAGAGGGGCCAGGCCAGGGAAGAAAAGCCATCCCTTAGCCCTGAGGTTCTGAGTGAGCTCCATGTCTCTAACCATTGGACTAGCAGCTGTGTTGTTTTTCTTCACCATCAGACTTGTATAGCGTCGGTGGCAAAAGCCAGCCCATGTGAGCCCAGCAACCGAATGCCAGATTTTGTTTTAGTTTCACTAGGCACAGAGACTGGCTACATTACAATTCTACCTTTTACATACATAGTTAGGTAGCCTTTGGAGCCCACGCAGGCTGCTGTTATTCTAGAAAGGGCTACTCTCAGGATTATCATGGATCTTCTCATCACTATTTTGAGCTCTTCTCCCTTCCTGTGCTTGAAACTGGAGCTGACTGCAAGTAGGAGTTGGGCTTCTTTTTGACTTCTCAGCCAGATTTCTGTATGGTTGTCTAAGATGTTCTACGTATGAGTGTTCTCTCTGATAGTTGTATTCCTACTATAGCATCTGAACTCCTCAGCACAAATTATGAGCTTCACTGAGAACCTCTGAGGGTCCTAGCAGGGTCTTCAGTTGCTGGATTATTGAGCATGAATGGCCGCACAACAGAGGGGAATTTGCAAGCATCATGCTTAGTCTGTTTTAACAATATATATTTTACAGATCCAGTATAACCCAGAAACTGTCCTAGATTCTAAGGGAAAAGGCACAGTACCGAATAAGACATGGCCATTGGTCTTTACAAACTTTAAAATCCTATGAATTCAGTCCACTAACCATGATGCTGGAAGGCAGCAAGTCATGGTGGAAAAATCATTCATTTCAGACGGACACAGATGGGGCTCATATCCTGGATTTGGCAGTCAGTTGTTATGAGAACTAAGGCAAATAATTAGATTTTCCCAAACCTCAGTTTTCTTGTATGTACAACGGAGATGAACATTATCTGTGTGATAAAGTTATTGTGAAGATGAAATGAGTTAATATATAAAAGTATACAGATTGGCTCATGGTAGGTACCCAATAATGTTGGCTGATTTTCCTCCCTAGCACAAGTAGAGCATTCTGCATAGGTGTCCTCACAGTTAGAGAGCACATCGCCTGCAGTCACAGGGTTAGGAGGTACCCCTCTTCCTGGAAGTAGTCGGGAAGGAGGTTACAGAGGAGCAGGGTGTAGGAGGTGGAAGTGTCATAAAGTACGTGAAATGGAGTAAGGCCCTTTGGCATGCAGAGGCAAATAGCTTAGAGACTGAGATGACTTTTAGCTGGACAGGACCCAAGCAGAAAGGATGAGAAGGGGCATGGAAGGCAGATACTGAAATGAGAGATAATACGGAGAAAATACAGTAGGTGGAATTTATGTTTGTCCAGATGCCATCTATATTTAGTTATGATTAGGTTTAGCTATAAGAAAAAGAGAATCCAAAATTGCAGTACCTTTGTAAAACAAAACCTGCTTATCTTTTATGTGGATTCCAGATATAGGCAGGCCAGAGCTGGTATCGTGAGTACCTGGTGTCCAGCACCCAGTTTCTATGGCTTTTTAGCTTTGCTGCTTGTTGCTTCTGTCTAGCCAAAGATGGCTACCAAAGCATCAGCCTTTGCATCTACATCCCAGTCAGCAATAAGAAGGATAGAGAAAGAAGAACACATTCTCCATATTTTAAAAAGTTATACAGTACACTTCTCCACAATCCCACCATCTAACAAGTGGACCTATGGCCACAGGTAGCTGCAAGAGAGGTTGGAAAATATAGTCTGTGTTTGAGTTGGGCATAGGGAAAAGAGGATAATGCACATTGGGGATCAAATATTGTCAAATACTTCTATTGATAAACCAATCACCACCATGAGATTTTGGAAACAATAATTTCAGAAAAAAACTCTCAGCAACTCTCTAGACCAGCAGAAAGCCACACTGTAAGACTTTGCCATAATTTAGCCCCAAGGCATAGGAGAAAGGCAGGTGTGTTATGATTCGAAGAGCTGATAATATTATTCTATGATTATTATTATTATTATTTTTACTGCTACTACTACTATGACTGATTATCCCTTCTTTTTCCAACTCCTTTCCAAATTTCCTTGCTTTAGTTCAGAAACCACATATCCATTCTTGGTGTTAAGACACTCAGATGTCTGAAACATATATAAGAGGTTTAAGGGAAATAGCAAAGACACCACATTCAAATCCAGATAACAGGAGGACTTAACTGCTCTTATAAACCTTTCCACTCTTAAATAGAGGATAGCAAAATATTTCTGTTCTTCCCTTGCTTGGAGGAGTCAGGAAGACAGTTGTGTTGAAAATGTAAACGTTGGGAGGGATGGAAATAATAGTGACTCATCATCGCCACTTTGTGCCTCAGCTGGCATTCATTTATGGGGTGAGCTTCCAGTCACCTGACATTGTTTCTGGGCAAGTGACCCAGACATGAAAACTTCTAAGTAGCAGGTTTAGGAAAAGCCGGGGACATGGAACATGTGATTGATTCATGTAACAAACATACATTAAGCACCTACTGTGTGTCGTGTATTTCACTAAGCCCCAAGGATGCAGGGGAAAGGAACTATTATGTTTGCAAGTGGGAAAGATGAGCAGTAAACATTTTAATACAGTAGCTCACACCTTTGTAGAACTCTGGAGAAGATAATCTAATGGGGCAGTGATGGTGGGAAACGTCTACCGAGAGATGATAATTGAGGTGATGCTTGAAGGACTTGCAAGAGTTGTCAGGTAAAAAGGAGAAGGAACATGCTAAGGAGTAGAATGACTTTGTGCAAAAACCCTGTGGTGGGGTTAGAGCTTGGAACAAAATCATTATTGTGACTGGTTTAAAAGATGTGTTTGTAGGGGCGCCTAGGTGGCTCAGTGAGTTAAAGCCTCTGCTTTCGGCTCCGGTCATGATCCCAGGATCCTGGGATCGAGCCCCACATCGGGCTCTCTGCTCAGCAGGGAGCCTGCTTCCTCCCCTCTCTCTCTCTCTCTGCCTGCCTCTCTGCCTACTTGTGATCTCTCTCTCTCTGTCAAATAAATAAATAAAATCTTAAAAAAAAAAGATATGTTTGTATGTGGGGATGGGAGGGGAGTGACAAGAGATGAACGTGAGAACATTGGCCTCAACCTGATCAAGGAACATTGGACATGGAAAGGCCTGGATGGAAAGGTTGGTCTTTGTTCTGAATGTGCTGGTGGAGACAAAGAATCTTCAGCAGAAGCATGGCCAGGAATGATGTCTGTGGGCATCATCAGGACTGCTGTCCCACTTGCTTATGACCGACTGACTGGATACTCTGCTATGGTGGTAGCTGGGTAGTAAGAGAGCCCTCAGTGTGACATGACCCTCTTGGTAGATCAGCAGGTTTGCAGTAAGAGGAGAGATAATGAGTGCAGTTTGTGCTCATGTTGAATATTGGGCGCCGATGACAGGTCCATCGGGAAAGGACTCCTAGAAGTACATCAGTAGAAGAAGGGGCATAAACAGTGAGATGGGGACTAGTGGGAGTCTTGAGTAACTAAGCCCAGGTGCCAGTCAGCTGAGAAGGAGTTGTCAGAGGGAGCAAAAGAGTTAGAGAGAGAGCTGACTTCCGTCCCTTCCCATTGGGACTGGGACTGAAGACCATTGTGTGCTACACCTCACTGATTTTCAGTCTGGGGGGAGAGAGGGCTCACTGGCAAGTCAACTCCAGATAGTGATAGGAGTGGCTTTTCCAGCCCAGCTAGACATGTGTCTTGCTGGCCAAACCACTATAGTGAATTGTTCTGAAAACCCTCTTCCACCAAACTCAGAGCCAAAAAGATTACTCAAGGATTCCAGGCAGTGATGGGCTCTAATGGGAAGCATATGTGATTCAAAGTGTGCAGGGGGGATGAGAGTCTGGAGCACTGATGCTGGAGCCAGACCATGGGCACAGGTGTGCCAGACCAACTGGTACACAGTGCCCTGCCTGGCAGGGCTAGGACTTTGAAGGGGGTGAGCAGTGGGGCTGCAGTTTCCTGGGGGTAGCCTTTCTTGGATGGGCAAATGTGGGTAGCTAGCCTTTTATACCTCTAGGACAGTCCCATTTGGGGTAGAGAAGTACAAGGCTTCTTATGATCCCCCAAGGATCATACTTTCAGGATCCCCTAAGTTTGGAATCTGCTGGCTGCTCTTGACACTTCCCCATGGCAAAGGACTTTTTAGCTCCATAGTTCCCACAGAAGAAAGAGTCTTGCACAACCTAGCCCCCAGTTTTCTCTATTGACTCAATTTCTGCTTATCTGCAGTCTCTTCCATTTGCCATGGGACATGGCTTTATTTTATCTCACTGCACATATGTGTATGTGAACACGCATAGACACACAGATGCATACACACACGTACACACACACACACACAATCATTTCTCAAGCCACAAAGCTCTCTAAATACATTTTTTGATTTTTCACATTTTTCTTCTATCTCTGATGAGCATCTCCCGTTATGTGATTTGGGCATTTCAAGACCCAGTTCAAATAACACCTTCCTTCTATTAGACCTTTCCTAATCAGCCCAGCCAAGTTCTAGAATCTCTCGTCTATGTCTCTGCTGCACTATTTCTACGTCCCTCCTGAAGGATGCTCTTTATTTACAATTTTATTCATGTGGTTTGCATAGCCTCAACCCCACCAGCCAATGGGTGGAGAACTCTTAAGATGCCTGGGCCTGATGCTATCTTACCATCTCTTCCTGCAGCTCGCATTCATCTTGATACATTGGCGGCAGTCAAAATATATCTTCCCCCAACCTCAAACTTGAACATCCAATGTTTTAGTGAAATCCCATATATTTCCCTTCAATTCCTTCCTCCCCCATCTCAAATCAGAGTTTATGTTACAGAAAAGGTAACTGATTTCACTAAAAGGGCATCGAACATAGGCACACCTCAGCCTCTCAAGCTGATGGCTTCCACAGAAGACTGGTTCCCCTGTGAGACAAGCCTGAGAAGGAGCAGAGTGGCATTGCCCTTGCCTGTATTGTGCAAATGTTTAGCTAGAGCAGAGAGAATGGGGGAGCAGAATCCCGAGGCATTGCCAATGACTGCAGGATTCAGCCAGGTGTTCTGCACTGAGGACTGCCTTTGGTGGGAACGGGCATGGGGCTCTGTGTGCTTCATGCCAACTTGGCCGCTTGGGGCCTTCTTAAAGTCCTGTCTGTGAGAATCCAAGCATTCCAGCCATTGGCTCCCGTTTCTGCCAGGCCTCCACAAAAACAAAGAGTTCAGAGCCACAAAGCCCATTTGAAAATAACCTGATTCTTGAGTTATGGGCTCACATTGAGGGATGCCAGCGCTCGTTGGGTCACATGACACCCCTAAGAGGAGAAGGTCTCATGCCCGACTTTTATTTCCCAGCCTGGACAACTGAGCTGCCAAAATAATTTCATATTCCAAGGGGAGCCTCTGCTCTCTGCCAAGGGAAGGAGCATCCATGGAACACCTGACATAAGTCATCCTTGTTAGGGACTCAGGACAGTGGCCTGCGTGATGGGTGTGAACATTTGCATTTGCATTAGAGTGATAGATTCCTTTTGCTCTGCTGGTGCAATCCACTCCAGCCCCCTAAAGGCTCCAGGCTTGGAAAGGCACAGAGACAGTAGCCTGGGTTCTTACCATGAGAGCTTTTTTTGGGCAAAAAATAATTCATTAGGTCTGGAGCCTGCTGCTGTCTTCACAACAGATGTCCTCTTTTGTTCATGTTGTGGTTTGGCTTCCTGAGTGTCCAACTGATTCTTGATTAAAAAAAAAAAAAGTGTTACTTAGAAAAAAGAAAGTGGTAAAAAGACATTTTCGGATAAAAACAGATTGTATTACAGCCTCTCCGTGCCTAATAATGAAAAGAATACACCTGTGTGTAACTTAACATCATCTACTGTGCACATTCCAACCCAATGGAGATGGGATTGAGTTCGAGTTCCCTTACACACACATGCACACACACACATGCACACACACACACTCAAAATGTAAGTGCAGGGCTTTAAGCAAGAAAACAGAGCGAGTGAGGGAAAGTTTATGATCAGACACATGATCATAAAAGTGGGAGCAGCTAGACAGTGCTTTTACCCCACACTGCCAGACACAATTGAGATGGAAGACTTTTCGGGAAGAAGGTGAAGCCTTCTTATCAGCATATGGCATAAAGTAGTCTTCTAGCATGTGTTTATTTTGAGCCTGCTTAGGTCATGAGGAAAAAAAAAATGGATCCAGTCCTCTCTGGAAGAGAATGCATCCTTGTAGGAGAATTACCAGATAAACCACATTTGGGTCTTATGACAAGCCAGCAATAGAGCAATGGATGACTGTCTAGGACAAACTTGTTATTCCAGTTAAGAGCTTCTGATCTTTTCTAGAGCTGATGACTTCTTAGCAGTAGACAAATATTATCACTACTACCCCCTTACCACCGACAAAATACTACGACTAATAATTAAGCGCCATCATTGGAGCAGTTCAGTTGGGGTGTCTGAGTGTGGCTTTGTGCTTTGGGGGTCATGATGAGAAGTGGCATTGAGGTCGGTTCCGTGTGCTAGCTGGGGGACAGAGAGAGGGAGCAAAGAGATGGACAGCCCTGTCAGCCAGAATATGGAGCTTAATGAATGGATGTTCTCAGACAGAATCATATCAACTGGTCCCCACCCACACGTCAGTCTGAAGAGTCAGTGATTTTAGAAGGTCTTGGGGAGGAAAAAAACCTGTCTGTGATTCCCTCTCTGCTCATACTCATTTAAGCTCTCACTACCGCCCCGTGTGATAGATGGCCATCATTACTGCCATTTTCAAAGTGAGGACCAGCTGCACTTTCCGTAGTTGTTGGGGCTGGAGTCTGCTCCCAGGAACGTTCTGATGCCCCCTCCCCGTCATGCTAACATTCACCTGTGCTGAGCATGAAGGCACATGTCCAAGACCATGTGCTGTCATGTCATGCTTCACAGCTGAACCCAGAGGTAAGCCCTCTGGTTATGCCTCCTGTGGCAGGTGGGATGCTCCGGCATAAGAAGGCAAGTACTCACCTACAATTATGCAGTCACTAAGTGGTAAGCTTATGATCTCAGGTGGTCTGACACCTCAGTCTGCCCTCCAAGGACAAGTGGTCTCTTCAAAGACCCCTGAGGGTGTTTTAGAAGCCACAGAGTAATTCCCTGTCTCCATGGAGGGCAAAATTGTTGTTGTTTTTGATCCATGATTCAGACACCATAGCTGATCTGGACATCCCTGCAGAACACCCAACTCCACCTCAAACTCACAGTTCAAAGTCACATCCTTGTGATTTCCTCCCACCTAGCCTACCTCCAAGCTCCTCACTTGATCACCTTGACAGGAATCTATGTCGTCTTGTTTTTTGTGTGCCTGATGCACGGCCCAAAGTCTGAGCAAGACAGGCGTGAAGCACTCACTAAACCCATGGACCCACCAGTCTTGCCAAGCCTTGCTCTTCTTACCTTCAGTTTAAATGCATATGTCCCTTACTCACTCTTCTTGGTTCATTTCTTGCCTGGGTTTCAGTGATGGTTTCCTCATGGCTCTCCTCACCTGTGATTTTGCCTCCTTTCCAGTCCATTCTTCCCTGTGCAGCCCGATGATGTTTGGAATGAGTTTCTGTTTTCTATTTCTGCTGCTTACCACCTTTCAGTGGCCTCCCCTGGTCCCAAGGATAAAATGCAAATGGAACCAAATGCAAATGGCCGCCGACCCTTGAGGCCTCAGGGATCCAGCCACTGGCTAACTTTCTGGTATCCCGTCTTAACACAAGCCCCTACTGAAGCCATAAAAAATCACTTTCAGTTTCCAGAAAGCACTTTCCTCTTTTGCTGTCTCTTTTCCACCTCTGCATCTAATTCTATTCACAATAGCCTAAATGTATCCTCCTCCCTTACCTGACTCCAAGCTCTCCTATGGGCCTGTAGAAACCCCATCATAGCTTCTCTTGCACGCTGTGGCCTCTGGGTTTTCTACCCACCCAACCCCGCCCCCTGAGACTTTGCATTTTTGTTGAAGAGAGATGTGGTTCACTGCTGTATCCTGAGGGCCCAGCATCGTGCCCAAGACTTGGAGGGCCTTCATTAAACATGTGTTGAGTGACTGAGATCTTAATTTCCATTCCGAAAGTCTCCTGAGAATGACCTCGTCCTCGTTGCCTCAGTAACCTAGTAAACATGAAAAGCAGAGCGGCAGAAAAGTAGGACACGCCTGTGTCCAGCACACTCAGAGCAGCCAGGAAGCATCCAGGAAAAAATCGCCCTCAGCCCTTGCTCTGTGATGCCTTCCACTGTTATTTTCCAGAAGCAGCTTCCTTTTTTTCCTCCAAATGGCCTGTAGAGGTCAGAAAAGGGCCTTGGTTTCAGATCGCAGGCTGCCCTCCGCCCTATTAGCATTCACCCCGGGTGTCTACAATTAAGCAAACCTAGGCTCTGCGCATAGGAACGGAAATGCATTGACTTTAATAAAACAGAGTGTAAAACAACTTTAGATTGACTCCGGCCTTGTTTATTCTTGCACACTTGTAATTCTGCTTCAGTATATTCCCAGTCAAAGAGCCCATTGTCCAGGGAACTGAAGCTTGTCCCTTCTTCATCGCTGCAGCAGCCCCTGGGAGGAGGCAAGCCACACCAGCTTACTGCTCCTGACTCACAGCAAAAATGTTTTCGTATCTCTTAAAGAAAAACAACAAAAAATAGAAGGGCCTATGGGCACGATGAGAGCTGCTCCTACTGTTGTTCTAGCCTTTTATTTTTTTCCCCATGAATGGGAGTACATTCAGAGTCCAGGGGATGGGGGAGATGATATAATAAAGACAGAGCAGGCAGCCTGGTGGCCTCCCATCATGAAATTTAGGAACTGATGACTCCGTTCCAGAAATTATTTCTCATTCATGGGAAAGAGCCTTGGACCAGAAATTTGAGAGTCCATGATTTGAGGTCTGGCTCTGCAACCTAAATGTGTGATTTGCGGGGAGGATGCTTCATTTCTAGAGGTCTCAGTTTCTCTTCAGGTCCTCAAGAGCCGGACCTGATGAAATGTGCGGTCGCTTCTCTCTGTCCCCCTCAGTGTGGCTGTGCCCACAGGCCCATGGAGAGGGCCTCCAAGTCTTGGGCTGGCCTAGCGCACACAGGGGCAGCGGGAGCTGGCTCACACTAGCACTCTGTCCATCCAGGGCCCGGGGCCAGGCGCTCACAATGATCTTTTCAGAGCCCAGGCCAATGCCGTTGAGACACTGCCAATGCCCAGCAGAATCAAAGCTTCCGAAATCAGAGCTAAAAATAAATAATGAAACAAAGGGACATCAACAGGAAGACCTAAAAGTGGGGAAGGGGAACAAATTGAGTCAGCAGAGTCAGGGGGCATTGTGGGGGGCAATGAAATTCTCATCGGAGCTCATAGCCTTGCTGGGGGACTGTGGGGTAGCAAGTGCTCTGGGAACTGGTGGTGTGATGCTGGGAGAGGATGCTCCCAGAGCAGAGGTGTGACTGGCTCTTGGGCTCATTTCCTCTCTCTGCACAGCTGACCTGCCCACTTGTAGCCCTGCTCTTTGTTGGCAGCTCAGAGAGTTCTTTAACAGTCATGTCCTGTTGTGGGCCCTCTAATGGGGCCTGGGCAAGCTGCCCTCATTGACCTTGCTCCCGCACCCCTGGATTTGGGGCCAGCTTCCTCTTTGCACACACTCAGGATTTCAGTGCAAATAACTTTAGGATCTGGTGAGTTGGGCTGGAGGTTGGAAGAGGGTTAGGTAGGGAAAGGGAGCTAATAGACACGAAGCATGTTCCATGTGCTGTCCTTGGAGCTTGGTACTTCCTGCCATAGTGGGGTCGGATGATCAGCTGCGGGGGAAGTCGCGGGTGAACTCCACTCCTGCGCCACCACCACCCTTGCACGCCTGCAGGCCCTTCCTGGTTCTCCCTCCACCTTGCCCAGGGTGGAGAGCCAGAGCAGGTGGAGGTGTTGTTTAGCAAGTCAGCTCAATGAACTTGGGGCTGTGCACTGTGGGCGTCATTGGGGTGAAGGTCCAGGAGCTGCTGGCTGTCATTAGATGGTGACAGAAATTGGGGTCCCACATGCTGGCTGAAAAGAAGAGGGAAGAATTGGAAAGGAGGGGCTTCCCAGGGAGGCTGGAGTCCAGAATCCAAGGAGAATTCGAGCCTTGTGAGAAACCCTGACTCATAAAATTATAAGCAATGTGTAGAGTCTAAGTCGATTCCTGATCTGTGGGGTCTAATTTCAGGCCTCTACTACACCCTCAAAACTTCTGGAAAAGCCAGGGTGCCTGGATGGCTCAGTCAGTTAAACACCAGACTCTTGGTTTCAGCTCAGGTCATGATCTCAGGTTTGGGGGAGTCTGCTTCAGTTTCTTTCCCTCTGTCCCTTCCCCTGTGTTTATGCTCTCTCTCGCTTGCTCGCTCTCTCTCGCTGTCTCTCCCAAATAAATAAAATCTTTAAAGTCAGTAAAGTTGACTTTCCCCAAGAGTGGGGTTCTGATGATATTTTGAGTAAATGGAAGATGAGCTTATTCATTTTGGATAAAAAGACTACAGGCAGAGGCTATCAGAGTAATCAGTGGAAGCAAGGAATCTGAAAATTCATATCCAGGGCATGTACAGTTCCCACACTAGTGCTTGGAAGCTTCAGCCATTTTATCCAGATATGAAAATGATGAAAACAATAATGATGGTAATAGTCACCAAGTTAGTAGGAACACTGACTATGTACCAGTTCTTAGGCTGAGGGTTTATTATTCACAAAATCCCTGTGAGGTAAGTGACTATCACTGTCTCCATTTTGTAAAGGTGCTTAGTAGTGTGTGCTAAGTAAGTAGCTAGGAGAGAGGCCTTGTTAGGCTCTGAGCTAAGCTTATTTTCTCCATGGTGTAATAATCCCTAAAAAGAAATTATCTTTAGTGAATCATTTGCTGGAAGTTCCTTGTATCCCTTCCCTTCTCTTCCCTTCCCTTCCTTCCCTTCCCCTCTTCTTTCTTTCCTGAATATCCTCTTCCCTTCCCTTCCCTTCCCCTCCCTCCCTTCCTTTCTTCCTTCCCTCCCTCCTTGCTTCCATCCTTTATTATTTTTCTTGAAGCAAACTAGCCTTCATGCTTCCTTCCTCAGATTTAACTAGAAATGAATCTGTAATTTTCAGCATCTTATTTTCAAACTTTGTCAAGAACTATTCTTTCCCCATACACCTATTAATCTTAATTTTACTCAGCCTCCTTTCCATATTTCTAGCTGAAAATGTTGCATGACCTTTTAAAGGGATCTCCCAATGGGTTGATGGTGGTGGATGGCACCATGCATGTGAAGTTCATGAAGCACACTGTAAGTCTCCTGAAGCAAGTGTCGAGAGCAACATTTTTAAAGATAAATAACATGATTTTCAAATGGGTTAAGTGAACATCAGGGAGGAATGTGGCCCCATCCCAACAAAATCAGGGTTGGGTTAGGATAAGTAAAGATTTTCCTTATGATGTTTGCTGTGGGTCAGGAGATAAATTTTCAGATCTCCATCTGTCATGCCGTGAGTGTTCTGGACAATATGAGATGTTCCCAGTGGCCATATTTTTGTTAGAGTTCTATCTTGAAGCCACCTTAGGGTGAGGGTGCTTAGGATTCCCTTCAATGTTACATACAGAAATCTATGAGCATCATGTAGCCATTACCTAGTTTCAAGTGATTCTCAACGGATTCGTCCAGGATCTCTGATCTCTGAAACCTAATCTATCACTACCTCTCAGCTTCACTTAATTTCTGTTTACCAATGCTCAAGGGAGCCAGCCGTGTCAACAAGGCCATTCAGCAAGGAGCAACAGGACGAACTTGCCCTCTTCTGTTGGAAGTGGATTTCCATGTCATGTGGCATTAAGTAAAATGATATTCCACAAAGACAGTTTACCTGAGTCATGTTGCTCTTCTTCTGAACGTCTTTGTTCTTTTTGATTCGTTAGTTTTATTTTGTTCTCATCTGCTGTGGCTCTATGATAACAGGACCAGAGACATTTAACACTAAAAAAAAGAAAGTCAGAACCCTGAAAATTAGAGAGAAGTCAAATCTCAGGATCGTCAACGATTAGCTGCTCACTGTGGCCATGCGCACGCGCGCACGCGCACACACACTCACACACACACACACAGCTTTCTTAAGGAAAAACTCTTATATGGATCAAGAGCAAACGGAGCATTCAAGAACACTGATTTGGTGACCACTGCAGAAAACGGGATTTTTGTGGCAAGAGGAAGAAGATTATAAATAGAAGATACTGAAGCAGCCTTTCTCAGGATGCATTATAATTGGTGCCACAAGATCTTATGCAAGGAAATATGGCAAAGATGGTGTCATGGGATGTCTCCAGCTAAGGACACACCCTCACTGGTGGAAGAACTATAGGATCAGAGTGGGACAAGGGAGAAGAATGGGTTGGGGCTGCTTCGCCTACTCTGCCATGGACCTCGGGAGGCAAGGACCATCCCATAGGTAATGTCAGTAATTATGCCTTAGTTATATATTGCTGCACAGTCAACTGCCACAAATTTAGCAGTGTAAGTCAACATCTACTTACTACCTCACAGTTCTACCCTCAGAAGTATGGGAAAACTCCACCAGGTTCTCTGCTCCAGGTGCCTCCAAGCCAAGGAACCCAAGTGTCAGCCAGCCTAGGATCTGACGTGGAGTCTCAGGAAAAGAATCTGCTTCTGGGTTTGGTCATAAGGTTGGCTGAATTCAGTTCGTGTGGTTATAGGACTGAACTTCCTGTGTCCGTGCTGGTTGTCACCTGGGAGGCTGTTTTGTGCTCAGCCCTCATTCCATAGAAGGTGGCACCTAAAAGCCACGAATAGTATGTTGAACCCCCTTCACGCTGCCACTCTGATTTCTTCTGCTACCAGCTGGAGGAAACGCTCTGCTTATAAAAGGCTGATGCAATTAAATTATGCTCACCCTGTTCCTTATGATACAACATAATCACAATAGTAAAATCTCACCATCTTCACAGGTTCCACCTTGATTAAAAGGGAATGGGAAGGGTGAGCCTGGGTGGCTCAGCTGGTTAATCATAGGACTTGATTTTAGCTTAGGTCATGATCTCTGGGTCAATCTGGGGATTGAACCCCAAGTTGGGCTCTGCACTCAGCAGGGAATCTGCTTGAAGAGTCTCTCTCTCCCTCTCCCTATACCCCTCCCCTGCACACATGCACTCATGCAAGCTCTCTCTCTCTCTAAAATAAGCAAATAAATCTTAAAAAAATATAAAAGGGGATGGAAATTATGTAAGGACAAGATTCACTGGGGTTCATTTGTGTAATTCTTCTTATCCAAATAGTAGTATTAGCAAATATGATATAACATTTTTCACATGCCAGGAACAGTATAAATATCTTACACATATTAACTCATTGAATTCCACAATGCGCCCTGAAGGTGGTGGTGCCCGATTTGGAGGTGTGATTGCTATGTCCAGATAGTCTCCTATTTGGAACTTCTGCGACTGCAGGGTCATCGAGTCATCAGTCCCCTTCCTCCCAGACATGGTGCTGCCAATCTCCTTTACTCGATAGCCAGGCCTTTTAGGATCTGTAAAAACAATTGCAAAATTGAAGTGTGTGCCCTTCTTTCTAGCTTCTGGGTAGACTTCTTTTACCAAACTAGTCAGTTCTTTCAAAGTTGCATCCATCCAGGTAGGTACTCTTATGAGGTAGGTACTCTTATTGTCTCCACTTTACAATAGAGAAAACTGAGGCACAGTGTGTTGGTGTAGTATATATAACTAGCATGGGTTTGAGCTGAGACTTGAACACAAGTTTGTGCCAGATTTCTTAACCACAGCTCCATGGATCTATTGGAAAAGTATCCTCTCTTAGATGTGTTTTTTCTTTCTTTCATCTAAGCTTGAGTGTGAATGTGAGATCCAGACTTCTGTAGTGGGGCAGGACAGGATACATGTGGAAGGCAGCATAGCATTTGTGGTTCAAATAGCCCATGGCCTGGACTTTAATCGAGAATTACATGTAGCAGGCCTACTTCTCCTGGGCTTCCCATCTTGTAGTTAAAGTCTTAGCTAATTGTAGAGTCTGTATTTTCCTAGAGGGCTCCCTCCTCGTGTATCCTTCAGGAGCAGTGGATCTAGGTGTTTGAGGTACAGTGAGGTCTTCTTGAAACAGACTCACCACTCCCATGCCCCTGGGGCAAATCCCCACCCGAATTATAGGCTGTGCTTTGCAGGTCCTAAGGTCTGTATTGAAAAGTTATTTAATAAAGTGATGCTTACTCTATATGGTCTTATTTGAAAGTGGTGATGCTCAGTTGCAAAGGAGAAACTGAAGTAATATTATAGTTTTTCAATTTTCCACTGACTGGGTGACACTATCTTGGCCTAGACTCCAGTTGATGAAAAATCCTTCAGGATGCAACTAGAATTTAGCAAGGAAAAGGGCTAATAAATATGAAACAAAGTTGACTTTCATAATAGCATTTTATTTCAAAATTCCTTAATACATAAGTAATAAGTAACATTGGGAATTTACCAGTAATATCACAGTGAAATAATATAGTTCACATAACAAAAGGCAGAACAGGAAAGCAAAGCCAAGAAATGTTTAAAAAGTGGGAAAAAACAAACAAGGCAGAAAACTGCCAGCATTGAATAATTACAGTTATAAATGTAAATGCCATAAATTATACCCCTAATTGATATAGAATATCAGCGATGACCAGAAAGGGAATCTGGAACTCTTTTTCACTCATTATACCCAAAGATTCTGTAAGCAGATTCATAGTGAAATAATGCAGAGAGGACAAGAGGTCAAGGATAAAGATGTCCAGGGAGCCATTGCCAATGGGAAGAGTTGCAAACACAGAAACTGAAGTCCAGAATGGACCATAGAGATGCAGGACTAGTTTAGGTAACTGAGTGACACATGAATCAGTTTATCAGTGGAGGCTCAAGAGAAGGCCTTGGTCATGAGGGGGAGTCGTTTTCAGTACCATAGCACATGAGAGATAGCAAGACAGAAAGTGCAGAAGGATTCCCACCAGAGCTCTGCTGCCAGAAGGGAGGCCCAGAGGGTGGTAGTCCAAGTGATGCTGTCACAGAGCTGAATGTCAGTAGTGAGGCAGTGTGCCCATCTCTTACTCCCCCCCCCCCGCCTCACTTGTACACCAGGTAACTCAGAAAACATAATGGATACATGGAAAGGGTGACTAGATCTGTTGGGTTGCTTGGGTTTAGGGCAGATCAAAGTGAATTGGAAAGACAATCTCCTTCAGTTGTCCATACAATGCATTTGCTTGGCATTCAAGGGCCTCTTCAGCATAGCCTGCCCCCATCTGCTTTTGTAGGTTATCTTCAAATACATGTGACCCCAGAGCCAGCTTCTCAGCATCAGGGCCCTATCCCCTGCTCACCTTCTATACTTCATTCTTCCCTTCAAGGACTACTTCAGATGCAAATCTCCCATAACTTGCTTTCTCCATTCCTCCATCTGTGACCTCTTATGGCATTTATTATGCAATTAACTATATCCTTTCATGCTCTGCTAATTGGCCATTGATCTCTTTTACTGTGGTTTGATGTTCCACACGTGTCTGTCATTTCTTAGCAAGTACACTGTTTGTTCCTTGGGAGCAGGGCCATGTCTTTTTATAACACCATTCATTATTTAGCACCTTCTAATTTCAGTTTGCTTACCAGCATACTGTCACACAAAATGCTCCCTGTAAAGTTTCAGGTTAAGTTTTATTTCTTTCTTTGTACAGACTAGGTCACTGAGGCTTAGAGATGTTCAGAAACCTACCCTATAGCTTATGAGTGGCATAACAAAAATTTGAAACCATGTGAGTGGAACACAAAGTGCTCTCCCCCACTAGGTCATGATGTCATTACACCTATCTGGAGCCATCAATCCAGGTGATGTACCAAAATAAAACATTCATAAGATATGCATATACAAAAGAGAATCTCCATTAATATATTTCAGTTATTGTATTTCATTTTCACACATTTATTTTTATAATTGTAGCAGGGGATAGAATCCCCAAATTAAGTCTAATACCTAGACAGAATAGCTATTCATACATGCACATACACATACATGTGCATACACATGCATAGATGCACACATACACATCCAGAAATGTTTGCACATGAAAGCTGGGAAATGCTGCACATAGGTCTGCCTGAAAGGACATTGCTACACCAATTGGAGGATGAATGGTCTTCATTGGCAAGGACATGGGGAATTTATAATCCCATTTAGAGTAGAAAAGTGTATAATCTCAGCAGGATGCTTCACATTTCAATGCAAGGATACCCAGAGATTACTGATTGGGTTTTTGGCCAGCACATTACTTTGAAATAGAGCCCTGTTAGTTGTGATACTTGCTTTGAAGGGGTTCCTCTACTGAAAAGCTCTGCATCAATTCATCTGCTAATTGTGATCCCAGTAAACGTAATGAGTGGGAAGCGTGCTCAGTAGTCCTGTAGTTTTTACAGGTTCTAGGTTTGTTCCCTTCAGGATGGAGAGGCATAACAACTCTGAAATCTATTAGCTTTTGCAAGCGGGAAGAAGCCTGACAATTAGAGAGGGAACTATGGAGGAGAAGAAACCGGACCCAGATGGTTCATAGGTTTCCTAGATAACTTGACTTCACCTCCTGGCACCAGGTACTCTCCCTGTGCCTGATGTGAATCATAGCATTTCCTTACATTGTGGCTCTTAAACTTCAGCCACACAGAAATCACCTGGATAGCTTGTTAAAACACAAGGTCCAGAACCGCAATCCTGGAAGTTCTGGTTCAACAAGTATATGGTGGGGCTCAATCACTTGCATTTCTGGTAAGCTCCCAGGTCATTCATGCTGATGCTGTTTGGCTTAGGGAGCATGTTTTAAGAACCACTGTTCCAATAGACATGGGTGTTTAGGACATAGGGACATCAGGCCCCCTCAAGAAAATGTAGTGTCATACTAATGGTTAGGAAACTTTTCCTAAGACCAATCCTAAATATTTTCTCCTATTCCGTGCCAAAGCTCTGTCTTGCAATATGGAGCATGTAAAGAACTTTGCAGTTCTATACGCATAGATGCTTTTGCCATCTCCTGCCTTGTTCTTATATCAGCTAAGTTGCTGTCCACCGAATAGGTGCTGACAGGCTCCATATCGTTGATGGGAGCTTTTCTTCTTTTCTTTAGAGGAGAGTTAACTGTCACTGGACCAGGCAGAATAGAAGAACTCTAACCTATCAGGAAGGAAAACATTAATACCTGCTTCTTCTACCCACTTTTCCTTCCACTTTCCTTCTCTTCTACTTTCTTTTTACGCTTACTCTCTTTTCAGGCCTCTTTCCTCTTGCCTTGTCCTCTCTTATTTTCTTCTCTTTAGGAAGGTTTGTCTGTCTTTCCCCCATCTTCTCATTTTTTTTTCCTGCAGAAGTTAGTGTGGACGACTTCACCATGGTCTGCCTTGCCAACATCCATCTCCTTGACTTTCCTTCCTCTTACTTTGTCCTACTCATGTAAATGTTTTCTGAACAAAAGGACAAAATGAGTATCATTAGTTCTGATCCTAGAAACTTGTCTAGATGCCAAGCCTTTCAGACTATGGAAGATGTTTGCCAAGTATAATGACCTTTTCTGAATAGCTTAGGCACCTGCCATGGATTAAACCTCTTACTAAGACACTCAGTATGCATGGATTGCTGTATCTGTGCCCAGTGACATCATGTTGACCCTAAAAACAATGGATTTGACTCCCAACCCGAGAGAGTTCTGTTAGTTTAGAGGCATTCTTTGGATTTATGAAATTACTTGATATGAAGGCTCCATATAACACCAGCAAGAGTGTCTTCTACTGAATGGTGACTTTCCAAGCCAATCAAATTTTTGTTTGTTGAAGAGTTTGACTTTAAGACACATGCAGAATAATTACACAGAAGCTTACTGACAATATATAATAGAGGTAAAGACCAAGTCACTAAATCAATAGTTTGAAGGATTGGATGCCATGGGATGGCCACCAGGATTTTAGTGCATCATCAAGGCAGCAGTTGGATCTTTAAAACTGCTACCATGATCTGAATAAGGTTTTGAGCTCTAGGTAACCTGGTTGTATATTACTATAAAAGACTGTGTGAGATAAACTAAGAATCTCTCTTCCTTATGACTCAATGGGCTTAATGTATATATAATAAGAAAAGTTATTTTTAGACAAGTCCAGGAAGAAGGCTGTAATAAATAGATGAAAGATCAATATTATAATCCAGGGTTGATAATCAGTTCATATCAGCTACTGAAAAAAAAATCCTACATACAGAGGTACTAGAAATTTTAATCATGTATCTACCTGCCTATTAGAGAGCTCTAGGGCAGTCACACCTCTCAAAGAAACTGGTGGAGAATATGAACCTAGATTGCAATATTGGGAATTACATGACCCTACCTTCTCATTGGCATCATTAGACCAAAGATGTGTTACTAATTTAAGGACAGCAAGTACAGCCACACAAACACACGCACACGTGCATGCACACACACGTGCATGGCAGTTAAAGTGTATGTGCTTTATTTTATGTAAGTTATATCTCAGGAAATAAGAATAAATCTAAAAAGCAAAAAATGGATGAGCTCGGTCTGTCAGATCCCTGCATGAGCCTTTTAACTAAGAGTAATGAGATGATGATTTCATTAGCTCAGGGAACAGAGATTTCAAAAAGTCACAAGGCAAAATTGAGAACACAAGGAATGATATGCAAACTGGAGGTATAAAGATGTTGAACCCTCGTACTGGCAGAGGGAGAGAGATGGAGACCAGAGGGTTAGGGAGAAGCTAAGATAGAGAAAGCACATAGCTCTCTCAGGAGGATGAGAGAGGACCTGGTTCGAGACACGTTTTATTTGTACAAAGATTTTTCCCAGCCCAGTTTCAGTCTGTTTCAATCCTGACTATAAATCTGGTTTTCCTGGAGGATCAGAGATGTAAAGCCAGTTACCTGAGATTATTCAGCTCATATGTTTGCTCCAACGCTTCCACTCTCTATGACGTGGTTCTGTGCTATGGAACCCTAACAAACGTGGACGAGGGTATCAGTCTTCACAAGTGTGTTCTATCTCTCAGTGTTTTATGTGTGCCTGTGAGAATTACAGCCTTCTTTTGACAATTTAGAGTGTGCCTTTCTATCTCTTCCATTCAGCCTCCTCTAACCACGGTTTTTTCGGCAATAGAGTATTTCAATGGAATGACTGAACTTAAATAACAAAGCTTCACTTATATTTTTAACTGTTTATTTTTTATTTTTATTTTTATTTTTTCAAGATTTTATTTATTTATTTGACAAAGAGAGGTCACAAGTAGGCAGAGAGGCAGGCAGAAAGAGAGGAGGAAGCAGGCTCCCTGTGGAGCAGAGAGCCTGATGTGGGGCTCAATCTCAAGACCTTGAGATCATGACCAGAGCCAAAGGCAGAGGCTTCACTCATTGAGCCACCCAGGCACCCCTCCCTGTGTTAATTTTTGAGTTATTTACAATTTTTCCCCCATGTCTGCCATTCCCTCCTGTTCCTTCCACAACCATTCACTTGTGCTCTCTCATATGTAATTTTTATTTACTTTTCTTCAGTCTCCTCAGAGCAGATCTTGAGCCATTTTCTTAATAAGAAAATAGCTGATGTAGCTAGTGGTAGTAGGGAAACACGGTCTAGCCTTTTTTTTTTTTTAAGATTTTTATTTATTTATTTATTTGACAGACAGAGATCACAAGTAGGCAGAGAGACAGAGGGAGGGGAGAGGAGGAAGCAGGCTCCCTGCTGACAGAGAGCCCGATGCGGGGCTCCATCCCAGGAGGATGGCTAGAGGGTTTTTCAGAGACTTAACTACTTACCTACTGTCACACTATCAGCAATTAAGCTGAGACAAGAATCCAGATCTCTTAACTTCCTTCCCAGTAATGTCTGGAATTTCGTGGGATCATGACCTGGGATCATGACCTGATCCGAAGGCAGAGGCTTAACCCACTGAGCCACCCAGGTGCCCCATGGTCTAGCCTTTTTTGAGTGGGGAAGACCCTATGTTGAGATAGTCCTTTAAGGTCTAGTCTCTGTGGCTCTGGACAAAAATAGTATAAATGTCGTGATCAAAGAAGGACTTTTACACTACCTTTTCCTGAGTTTCTAGACAATACACAAATTGGGAAAGTTGAATGACATAATCCTGGCAATTGATCACATTCCTCAAATACCAGCCCAGAGGATTTACTCCATCCACGAATTTTTACCACCTCAGCCTGCATGGCCCCCAGCTTAGGGAGAGGCATCTAAGTAACATCAATATCCAGGAGTGAAAAACTTCCCAGTGTAAAAAGTCACAAATTAATGAAAACAGGGTCCAGAGATTCCTTTCAGATAACCAGCCCCATACCCAGGAGTTCCTAAAATCTCAGAACTGCTTGGCATTGTCAGTCAGCCCTCTGATCTTCAGGGGAATCAGGCTTTCCAGAAAGCCAGCATTCGGCTTTAAATAAAACTGGCAAGCTCCCAGTAATAGTCCTCTTTATGGTCATTGGCATTTATCCTTGGTGTTCAACTGAAGTCCTATATACCATATTCATAGATAAACAGAACATGACCTCTGGGCTGTGTAAGCCAGGAGATGCCTTTCCCTTGAGATCACCCACATGCCTTTCCCTCAATTTTATCAACACTCTTTAGCTTGCTAATACTTTGGTAAGGCAGTTGGCTATCTTGAATCCGAATGATCTCCCCCCATCCTTTCTTCTTCTCTATTAGGCCTGTGTTTCCAAGGACCCATGACATAAAACTTATATCTGCCTTGCCCCAAATTCTGATAAAAAGGGCACAAATAAATGAGAAAGAAGAATATAGCCAATGGTTCCCTTCTCCTCATCCCACAGAATATAGTGCAGACATTACTGGGAAGGAAGTTAAGAGATCTGGATTCTTGTCTCAGCTTAATTGCTGATAATGTGACAGTAGGTAAGTAGTTAAGTCTCTGAAAAACCCTCTAGAATGAAAATGAAAGCAGTGCCCTGCCTTCCACTTGGGGCAACTATGAAACAGATGAAATGATGCATGTGGCAACTTATTCACACTCTTATGTAAGCACCAGGGGTCAGTCCAAGAAGGGAGGAGGAGAGGAGGATGCCAGGGAGAGGAGAAGGTCCATTGTGTTGGGGACACTGTTTTAAGAGCTTTGTTTATTTTCTAATTACCAGAAAGCAAGGGAGGCCTTTAAAATGCTTCGTTAGAGGTGAGCTTAGTGTGACCCCGTTATTTAATAAATACTTTCACTTGTTGTGGATATATCTCTTCAATAAATAAAACAATGATTATGGTACCATTTGGGGCATATGAGTGAAAGGGAACACATGCATCTGCCATGGTGTCAAAATAGTATTAGGTTTCTATTTCCAGATTTTGGGATCTGGGAAATAAAAGGATAACAAAGGAAGTACCCAACAATGATTTGGACAACCATCCCCATAAAAAGTCTTGAATTGAAAAATATAGCAGGAACAAGGGCCCCAGGGGGCCCCAGGCAGTTCAGTTGGTTAAGCGTTGGACTCTTGGTTTGGCTTAAGTCATGATCTCAGGGTTGTGGGATGGAGCCCTGGGTCAGGGTCCACGCTCATGTCGGAGTCTGCTCAAGATTCTTTCCCTTCTCTCTTCCCATCTGCTCGTCCCCCTGCTCACTGTGCCCAAGCAGGATCTCTCTAAAATACGTAAATAATAAAATCTTTTTTTAAGAAAAATAGAGCAACAAAAGATGGTGTTTTTGATGTCATTCTGTCCTCTCCATGCTGATGAGCTGTCCTTTCTCATTTTGTGCATTTTGAAACTTTCAAGTATCTGTGTGTGTGGTCGGGGTGGAGGAGGACTTTAGGTGGGAACACACTGAATTCTGTTGAAAGACATTTTCCTGGAGTTATTTGCTTCTTAAAACAAGCCCATACCATCATTTATAACCAGAACCCTGAAGGCATCATAGTTGCCTAAATACATAAACAAAATGAAACGTGCAATTTGCAGGATCTTTAGCTGAGTACTTTAAAAAGCTGGAATGGTTTGGGGGAAGACATAAAAGCAGTTTTAAAAAAAAATCATATGTGATGCTACCCAGCCATGTTTATTAAACACTATTTGTGGTTTGTGTTTGGCATTCTAAAGGACAAGATAAATGTAATCGTGTAATCATAGAATTATAGAGCTGGAAGGGACTTCGAATGTGTCTTCTGTAGCTTGACAACTTCACTGATGGAGGAAGTGAGGCTGAAATCAGTTGAGTTCTAAGGCCAATCAGCAGAGAAAGAGGACTCACAAGTTTTCCTAGGCCTGGTCCACAGTTCCGTCCACCACAGTCCCCTTAAACGTGCTTTTACGTCAGTGTCAGCTGCTGCTCCCTTAACCCTAACAACTGAGTGATTTTCTAAACGTGGCCTTACAACAAGAATCCACCTGACTGTTCACTTTAGGCTCCGTCAACACTGGTGAACGTGGGGAGGGGACTTTCAGCCATGGTTCAAGTCACTCGATTCACGCCAACAGCCCAGATCTTTCAGGTTCTAAGATTTATTGCCGTGTGGATGGGCAACCAATTGGATAGCCCAGAGGGCAGATGTGCAAAGGGTGCATGGGAGCTCTTCCCTTCCCTTCTGGTTGCAAAGACTTGCCTGGAAGTGGGGAAGCCAGGCAATTGTTAGGAAAGAGAATTGCTGAGAATAAATCAAATCACCAGTCTTTAGAGGAAAACAATCAATTAGGTCACATGTAGTCAAGCCCATGAGACAAGGGCAGGATTGCTCTTCATGGGCTGGACCTGAGCGTTGTATTTTCTTCCAAAATTGCTTTGCAATGACATCAACTATGGCACACTCCCCATTCTCCCGCTCCACTGTTTACCATAGAATGGCCCATTAGGAAGGTTTTGCTGAAGTCATAAATTAACCTTTTGGAGAAATTTCATCCTATTAAGTCTAGTTACATGAACCCAGGCTGATTTTCTTTCTGATGGGAAGATTTTCCTAGCCAGTATTTAAGGGCTCAGAAAAGCATTCCGGGTTTGACGTCTGCGAGAGCCTTTCTGGTGGAGACAGAATTGTTAGTCAGTTATGGTCTCCATGGTGATTTTTTTTTAAGGGACAGTTTGATTCAATCTTCTAAACATTGAGGCATAATTTGTGAATGCAATTGAATGAATAATAGCAGAATTATCAGCAAAACGGCATTACCTTTAATTTTAGTAGTTGAGAATTTCCACAGTCTAGTTCACAACTAGCCTTCAAATTGGTCCTGAACATGACCTCAGGAGCCTCCCTGCTTCTAGCATAATATTCTAGCTGCCTGCCTACGCTTTGCTTCATTCTGTCCACTTTCCATGTATCAGGTCCCGAGCCTTTTCCTCAGACTGTCTCCTTGTAATCCCTAGTATCTTATGTGATTTAGGTAATGTAGGCTCTCTTGCCCTAGGAACTGCTTCATTGAAAAAGACACCTGGTTTGGCTGTCAGGAGACCCTAGTTAGAGCCCTAACTGTCAAAAGCAAAGCTCTGTGGCTTTATTTCAGTTTCCTGATCTCCCTGTTTTCCCAGCTAAAAATGGAGCAAGTTGGGCAAGGTATTTCCAATGTTTACAGATTCCATGATGAATCTCAGTTACAGAAAACAAAATCAGATAGTCATTAGACAGCACTGTTTTCCTGCTCTATATTTTTAATAGAGTGTTTTCCGTCCATTATCTGTTCCAATTTGTGTTCAAAGGTCAGAATTATGAAATGCATCTAAAAGCTGCTGTCAGCTAGTGAGAGGAAGTGAATTCAACTCTCCAAGGATACTCATATTCTGATAAACCTTCAGAATGTGTCCGCAGGCTGGGCATGCTATGAACCAAAAGTTTCCAATGGCAAAATAGAGGCATCAAATGATTTCTTCTTTATTATCTGTCTTAAAGTGTCTAGAAAGCTGTTCCAACAAGGAAAAGACCTAATAAGCTTTTTGTTGGCCAAGACTAAGTCAGTCTTTGGGGGTCATCCATTTAAGACAATAGAGTATTTGAGGAAATGAACCAAGGAGAGGGAAAATGAAACTCCTAGTGTTTCCTGTGTTTTCATGCAGTTTCTTCCCTTCTGTGACTTTTCTCCTCCATTTTTAATGATGCATAAGTAACAGGGATGTAACAGAAGAAGCAAACCACCCCAAAAGCTCTTGGAATATGCTCCTTCCAGTGCCTACTATGTTATATTTACAGCATATGATATAAAACATTGGGGGCAGTCAGTATAGTATAGTGGTTCAGATTATGGCCCCTGGAATCAGTTAATACAGTACTAAACCAGCACTTGCTTGTCTCATAGTTAGCACACGGTAACTGTTAGCTTTAATAACATTGCTAGTGGTTTCTGCTGGTGTATGCTGGGGACCAGATACAAAGTGAGGGAAATAATGAGGTTTCTGCCTTCCTAGACAACCAAAAGAAACCCTACGTACATTAATAAATATTTTTAAAATACTGAGCTTGAGATAATTATGGCTAGGAGAATAGCGTGTACTCCAATATTCTGGACTGTTCTTCTCTTAGATACATCCCAGCACATTTCCCAAACTCATGTTATAATAAATTGGACAAACATAGAATTTAACTTAAAATATACAAGGCACAGAATAAATTTACACTGCAACTAGGGTCACATTGGACTTGCCCTATTTTATAATCCCCCAGGCTGGAAAAATGTTCTTGTTATTTTGGGCATGAAAATGAGCTCGGCTGGTTTTCTCCCAGACTCCTCTCTCTTCCCACACTTCCAGACCCCTCCATCCTATCTGTTGGTCCACTGAGCCCCCTCCTCATGTCTTGTGTGACAGCTGATATCCATCGGAGGCCCATTCAGTGTTGTACCAGTTGCTTGGTGTAGACGGTTATGTGGGCGCTGTGTGTGGCCATGGGGGAGGATGCAGTTGTGCGCGTGATACCTAATTAAATTAATTGTACACTTGAATCTATTGGCTGTGCTGTGAGAAGATCCGCTCAGATAAAGGGATGGCTCAGGAGAAGGCAGAGAGGGTAGGGCAAATTCTAGCCAATGGGACACATTTCCTGGCCACCACCATAACGGTGACAGCCAGCAGAGAGGCTGATCTCCTCCAGGGCTGAGCTGGGACGCAGTGCCTCGTGCCTGCAAGGGTCTCTCATCTCTGAAATCACTGTGGCCACACCACCCACCAGCACAGCACAGCGTTCTTTGACTGGCATGCATGTCTCGGTTTCCTCAGCTCCCTCGACAGCTCCGTGAGGAGAGAGTTTATGGAAATGTCAAGAGTCCGTGTTAGTGTGTAGCCAGTGTCAAGTCTGACTAAACATGAAATCTTGTCCCTGTCATGCTGTGGGACTGCAGAGAGCCACGCAAGGACTGGAAAGCGGAGGAACTTAAGGCAATGATTTTATGTGGGATTTTAAAGGGCACTTATGATTAGAAATGTGACTGTAAAAAGCACATTTCAATGTTCCAGATTCATTCCCCCTGGTGACTTGCATGTCACATTCACTTAGTTTACAAATATAAACAGAAGAGGCCCTACGGCAGCTGTGGGAGGCTCAGAAGGAGATTCGAACAAGAGAGCATCAAGTCTTGTCCCTTGAGTGTTTGAAGGGCCCTGGCCACCAGCTCGGAGGCGTGGGGGGAGGTGACAGATGGGTCCGACAGCCCTCGGGTTTCTGCCCTGTTGATTTCCTCTGAGCATCTTGGCCACCCTCACTGCAGCCCGACTCTGTGAAGAGGTGCTTCTCAAAGGACAACAGAGTAATTTCCAAATGGTAAACACAACAAGTAGCTTTAAAAAAAAAAAAAAAAAGAATGAACTAAACTAAACTAACGTAAAATTTATGAAAGACCCACAGCAAACATCATTCTCAATGGGAAGAAGCTCACAGCCTTCCCGTTGAGATCAGGAACATGACAAGGATGCCCACTCTCACCACTCTTGTTCAACATAGTATTAGAAGTCCTAGCAACAGCAATCAGACAACAAAGAGGAATAAAAGGTATCCAAATTGGCAAGGAAGAAGTCAAACTCTCTCTCTTCGCAGATGACATGATTCTTTATATGGAAAACCCAAAAGACTCCACCCCCAAACTACTAGAACTCATAAAGCAATTCAGTAACGTGGCAGGATACAAAGTCAATGTACAGAAATCAGTGGCTTTCTTATACACTAACAATGAAAATACAGAAAGGGAAATTAGAGAATCGATTCCATTTACTATAGCACCAAGAACCATAAGATACCTGGGAATAAACCTAACCAAAGAGGTAAAGGATCTGTACTC
>PISX010000275.1:0-95527 GCA_004024625.1 Mellivora capensis
CGCTTTTGATTCACTTCTCCGCCAGTCCTACCTTCCAGAAAGTGGCTGATTTTCTGTTTCCAGAATTGCTGTTCTTCCTCTCTTTGATCTCCCGTTGGATTTGTAGGTGTTCGCAATGGTTTGATAAGCTATCTAGCTGATCTCCTGCTACCTGATGTCGTCTCAGCTGCTACTTCTCCGCCATCTTGACCGCAATCCCAAAAGCAGTTCTTAACCACTTAAATATAAAACTGTAACTTGCAGTATTACACCTAGATCAATTTATTTTAAAGGTAGAAATAGCAGCATTAATAAGAATTTGATTCAGATTTAACATTTCAAAATCTGTATTTAACACAATAAGGCATTACACTCACTTGCCTCTCACAGGCATTTTATACTCACTTGCCTTTACACTCACTTGCCTCTCACAGGCATATTAAGTGAGCTCATATCATTAATACTATAGAGTGGCTACATTCTTTAAGCTTTTAGTTCAGAGAATATTGAAAGGATTGCCTTCATTTGCCATTAAAAATTTTTAAATATCTTTTATTAACATTCATACTGCTGATGTTCGGCTTGTATGTTTATTTCTTATTTATAATACACATTAATAATAATTCAAACAAGAATTAGACATATAACTGAAAATATTGAAACATTTAAAAATAGAGCCTTCTATAAGATTTAACACTGGAAATATATTTTTTTTCTGAGAAGTATGAACATCTGGCTTTGCAGTGTGCACCACTGTCAGATACATCCACCTTTCTCCTAAGTAAGCTTGACATGATCTAACACATTAATTTAAATAGATGTCTTCTGTATCATGTCTTCTTAAAGTGAATGAGTTCTACAGCTGTAGTTTTCTATCTGGAACCTTAAATTTCTAGGGAATTAAGGTTACTGCCAAGATTGAACTGACTACTTCTTTTCACTGATACAAAGCAGAATTTCCTAAAACCCAGGATAGGCCAAATTTCCATTCGCTATTACTAGACTTTTCAAACGGTTGAGATTTTAGCTGGGATCTCCAAGGCTCTCAAAACCAGAGTCATTTTTATTTTTCCAAGGGGTACACAGTACTCTGTATAGAATGGAGATTAATGAGAAAAGGTGAAGTTAGGAAGAAAAGAATCCACTACTTTATTTAGTAGCAGTCTTGAAGTAAGGACCCAATCCATGTATTCCCCCAAAAAATTTTTTTCAAAGATTTTGTTTGTTTATTTGTCAGAAAGAGAGAGAGAGAGCACAAGCGGGGGAGTGGCAGGCAGAGGGAGAAGCAGCCTCTCTGCTGAGCAAGGAGCTCGATGCGGGACTTGATCCCAGGACCCTGGGTTCATGATCTGAGCCAAAGGCAGATGCTTAACCAACTGAATCACCCAGGCATCCCTTCCCCCAAGAATTTTAAGTCAGTGTTTTTAGGTATGTACCCTGAAAATTTGCTTTGAAAAAACTACATACTTCTTGCACATTTTTATCTCTAAAATATTTAGAAATATCTAAAATATTTCTAAAATATCTCTAAAATATTTCATCATAAATTTAAATAGTTACAAAGGATGTTGTAAAGATAATCAGTATATTATAAATAGGACATTAAAAATAAAACATTAAGATACTTTTGTGAATACAAACCTTTTATTTAATAACATGGGAGTATGTTATTAAATTACTACCAAAACATATACATTATAAAGCTCTTGTGGATTGATACATTATTAGTTACTAATATTCTATTATTTATTTTTAATATTTATCTTTTTATTACCTTTTTACTTTTTTAAGTTTTTAATTCCAGTTAGTTAACATACAGTGTTATATTAGTTTCAGGTGTACAGTATAGTGATTCAGCACTTCCATATAATACCTGGTGCTCATCACAAAAGCCTTCCTTAATCCTCATCACCTATTTCACCCATCCCCCATCCACCTCCCTTTTGGTAACCAGCAGTTTGTTCTCTATAATTAAGAGTCTGTTTCTTGGGTACCTGGGTGGCTCAGTGGGTTAGGCCTCTGCCTTCAGCTCAGGTCGGGATCTCAGAGTCCTGGGATTGAGCCCCGCATCGGCTTTCTGCTCAGCGGGGAGCCTGCTTCCCTCTCTCTCTCTCTGCCTGCCTCTCTGCCTCCTCCTCATCTCTCTCTGTCAAATAAATAAATAAAATATTTAAAAAAAAAGAGTCTGTTTCTTGATTTGTCTCCAGCTCTCTTATTTTTCCCTTTGCTTGTTTAATTTCTCAAATTCTTCATAGGAGTGAAATCATAAGGTATTTGTCTTTCTCTGAGAATCACTGTATATATATGTACATATATATTTATACATATGAATATAAAATCACATCTGTTTTAATCTATTCACCAGTTGATGGACACTTGGGCTGCTTCCAGATCTTGGCTATTGCAAATAGTGCTCCTATAAACTTAGGTATGTATATATCCCTTTGAGTTAACATTCTTATATTCTTTGGATAAATACCCAGTAGTGCTATTACTGGATAATAAGAGTTTTACTTTTAACTTTTTGAGGAACCTCCATAGCATTTCCTAGAGTGGCTGCACCAGTTTGCATTGCCACCAACAGTGCAAGAGGGTTCCCCTTTCTCTGCATCCTCATCAACACCTGTTATTTCTTGTTGTTGATTTTAGCCATTCTGACAGTTGTGAGGTGATATCTCATAGTAGTTTTCATATGCATTTCACTGATGATGAGTGATGTTGAGCATCTTTTCATGTGTCGGCCATCTGGATGTCTTCTTTGGAGAAATGTCTGTTCATGTCTTCTGCCTACTTTTTAATTGGATTATTTATTTGGGGGGTGTTGAGTTGAACAAATTCTTTATATTTTTTGGGTACTAACTCTTTATCAGTTATGTAATTTGCAAATGTCTTCTCCCATTCCGTAGGTTGCCTTTTAGTTTTGTTGTTTCCTTTGCTGTGCAGAAGCCTTTTATTTTGATATAGCCCCAATAGTTTATTTTTGCTTTTTTTTTCCCTTGCCTCAGGGTAGGTATCTAGAAAGAAGTTGCCACAGCTGATGTCTAAGAAGTTACTGCCTGTGTTCTATGGTTTCCTGTCTCACATTTAGGTCTTTGATCCATTGTGAATTTGCTTTTGTGTGTGGTGTAAGAAAGTGGTCCAGTTTCATTCTTTTGTATGTTGCTGTTTAGTTTCCTCAACACCATTTGAGTTGAGAGACACTTGAGAGACCATTTGAGAGACTGTCTTTTCCCCATTGGATGTTCTTTCCTGCCTTGTCAAAGATCAATTGACCATGTCATTGTGAATTTATTTCTGGGTTTCCCATTCTGTTCTATTGACCTATGTGTCTGTGTTTGTGCCAGTACCATACTGTTTTGATTACTACAACTTTATAATATAACTCGAAGTCTGGAATTGTGATGCCTCCTGCTTTGCTTTTCTTTCTTCAGATTGTTTTAGCTATTCAGGGTCTCTTGTGATTCCATGCAAATTTTGGGATTGTTTGTTCCAGTTCTGTGAAAAATGCTGTTGGTATTTTAAGAGGAATTGCATTTAATCTATAGATTCCTTTGGGTAATATGGCTTTTTAAACAACATTTCTTCTTCCAATCCGTGAATATGGAATGTATTTCCATTTCTTTTGTCATCTTCAGTTTCTTTCATCAGTGTTTTATAGTTTTCAGAGTACAAGTCTTTCACCTCTTTAATTAGATTTATTCCTAGTACCTTGTTATTTTGGTTCAATTGTAAATGGGATTGTTTTCTTAATTTCTTTTTCTGTTGTCACATTATTAGTATATAGAAATGTAACAGATTTCTGCACATTGATTTTGTATCCTGTGACTTTTACTGAATTTGTTTATCAGTTCTAGCACTTTTTTGATGGAGTCTTTTGGATTTTCTATATAAAGTATCATGTCATCTGCAAATATTGAAAGTTTCACTTCTTCCTTACTGATTTAGCTGCCTTTTATTCCTTTTTGTTGTCTGATTTCTGAGGCTAGGACTTCCAGTACCATGTTGAATAAAAGTGTAGAGAGTGGATGTCCTTGTCTTATGCCTGACCGTAGGGGAAGGGCTTTCAGCTTTTCCCCATTAAGGATGATGTTAGCTGTGTGTTTTTCACATATGGCCTTTATTATGTTAAAGTATGTTTCCTCTAAACCCAATTTGTTGAGGGTTTTATCATGAATGAATGTTGTGATTTGGCAAATGCTTTTTGTACATCTATTAAAATGATCATATGGTTCTTAAATTTTCTCTTATTGGTGTATTGTATCATGTTGATTGATTTGTGAATACCAAACTACCCTTGCATACTGGGAATAAATCCTACTTGATCATGGCAAATGATTTTTTTTAATGTATTTTTGATTCGGTTTTCTAATATTGAGAATTTTTGCATCTATCTCCATCAGGGATATTGGCCTGTAGTTCTCCTTTTTAAAAGTGTCTTTATCTGGTTTTGGTATCAGGACAATGCTGACCTCTTGGAATGAATTTGGAAGTTTTCCTTCCTTTTCTATTTTTTTGAATAATTTGAGAAGAATAAGTTTATTAAATCTTCTTTAAATGTTTGGTATAATTTGCCTTTGAAGCCATCTGGTCCTAAACTTTTTTTGTTGGAAGTTTTTTGATTACTGTCTCAATTTCTGTGCTGGTTTTCAGTCTGTTCAAATTTATTTATTTCTCCTTATTTCAGTTTTGGTAGTTTAAATATTTCTAGGAGTTTATCCATTTCTTCTAGGTTGTCCAATTTGTTGGCATATGGTTTTTCATAATATTCTGTTATGGATCTATTTCTGTAGTGTTAGTTGTCTTATTCCTCCTCTCTCATTTGTGATTTTATTTGAATCCTTTCTCTTTCTTATTTTTTTTATAAGTCTGGCTAGAGGTTTATCAATTTTATTGATTTTTTTCAAAGAACCAACTTCTGGTTTTATTGGTCTGTACTACTATTTGGTTTTTTGTTTGTTTAGTTGTTTGTTTTAGTTACTCTATCATTTATTCCTTTTTTTCTTTTTTTAAATTAACATATAATGTATTATTTTCTTCAGGAATACAGGTCTATGAATCATCAGTCTTACACAATTTATTTCTGCTCTAATCTGTATTCTTTCCTTTCCTCTGCTCATTTTAGGTTTTGTTTGTTTTTCTTTGTCTAGCTCCTTTAGGTGCAAACTTAGGTTGTTTGAGATTTTTTTCTTGCTTCTTGAGGTAGGCCTGTATTTCTATAAATTCCCTCTTAGAACTACTTTTGCTACATCCCATGAGTTTTGGACCGTTGTGTTTTCATTTTCATTTGTTTCTATGTACTTTTTAAAATTTCTTTGATTTCCTGGTTGACCCACTCATTGTTTAGTAGCATGTTATTTAATTCCATGTACTTATGGCCTTTCCAGATTTTTCCTGTTGACTTCTAGTTTCATAGCATTTTGCCAGAAAATATTCATGGTATGATTTCGACTTCTTGAATTTGTTTGTTTTGTGGACTAAATATGTGATCTACTCTGGAGAATGATCCACATGCACTTGAAAAGAATATGTATTCTGTTTTAGGATGGAATGTTCTGAATGTATCCATTAAATCCATCTATTCCAGTATGTCATTCAAAACCATTGTTTCCCTTGTTGATTATCTGTTTAGATGATCTGTCCATTGATGTAAGTAAGTGGAATATTAAAGTCCCCAACTATTATTTTTTTATTATTGATTACTTCCTTTATATTTGTTATTAACTATTTTATGTATTTGGGCACTTCTATGTTGGATGCATAAGTATTTATAATTATTACATCATCTTGTTACATTGTCCGCTTTATTACTATATAGTGTCTTTCTTTATCTCTTGTTATAGTCTCTGTTTTAAAGTCAAGTTTGTCCTATAAGTATTGTAAATCTAGCTTTCTTCTGACATTCACTTGCATGATAAGATGCTTCTCTGTACTCTTACTTTCAATCTGCAGGTATTTTTAAGTCTCAAATGGATATTTTGTAGGCAGCATATAGATGAGTCTTATTTTTTTATCCATTCTGTCACCCAGTAACTTTTGATTGGAGCATTTAGTCCATTGACATTCAAAGTAATTATTGATAGATATGTATGTATTGCCATTTTGTTTCTTGTTTTGTGGTTGTTTCTGAAGATTTTCTCTAATCCTTTTTTGTCTTTCTTTTATGGTTTGCTGATTTTTTTAGTGGTGTATTTAGATTTATTTCTCTTTACTCTTTGCATATTTATTAGTGGTTTTTGATATATGATTACCATTAGATTTGTATATAACCTCTTCTAAGTACAGTAGTCTATATTAAGTTAATGGATGCTTAAGTTTGAACCCATTCTTTACTCCTCTCCTCCCCACATTTTAGATATATGTTATTATACTTTATATTATTTTTTGTTAATTCCTTGACTGATTTTTACAGAAATATTCACATATTTTACATAAATATTTTAATGTAAATTTTAAATATTTTACAGAAATATTATTTACATAATTTTAATGTAAATTTTTCATATTTTACAGAAATATTTTACTTCTTCTTCCTACCTATACACAGTCACTTTTGGTCTCTCCTTTCCACTCAGAGTCCCCTTCCATATTTCTTCCAGAGCTTGTTTAGTGGTCATGAACTCCTTTAGTTTTTGTTTGTCTTGGAAATCTTTGATCTCTCCTTCTATTCTGAATGATAGCCTTGCTGGACAGAGCGTTCTTGGCTATAAGTTTTTCCCATTCAGCACTTTGAATATATCATGCCACTCCCTTCTGTCTTGCAAAGTTTCTGTTGAAAAATATCCTGCTAACCTTATGGGTTTTCCCTTGTAAGTTACTGACTATTTTTCTTATCTTGCTGCTTTAAAATTTTTTTTCTTTATCACTATACTTTGCAAATTTAATTACAATATGTCATGGCGTGGGTTTGATTTTATCAGGAATTATCTGTGCCTCCTGTATCTGGATAAATATTTCTTCCCCCGATTAAGGAAGTTTTCAGCTATTATTTCTTCAAATAAATTTTCTGACCCCCTTTCTCTCTCTTCTTCTGGGACTCCTAAAATATGAATCTTATTATGTTTGATGGAGTCACTGAGTTCCCTATATCTATTCTCAATTTTGCATAATTCTTTCATCTGCCTTTTGTTCAGCTTGATTACTTTCCATTGCTCTTTCTTTTAGTCCAGTGATCCACTTCTCTGGTTCTTCCATCCTGCTGTTTATTCCATCAAGTGTGTTTCTCATTTCATTTGTTGAGCACTTTATCTCTGATATGTTATTCCTTATCTCTGTGTTAGGGGTTCCACTCATGCCTTCTATACTTTTCTCTCATCCAGTGAGTGTCCTTATGATCATTCTTTAAATTCTCTATCAGTCATGTTACTTATATCTGTCTCACTTAGATCTCTGACTGTGGCCTTGTCTTGTTCTTCCATTTGGGATTAATTTCTCTATCTCCTCATTTTATCTGCCTCTCTGTGTTTGTTTCTGTGTGCTAACAAAGTCAGCTGCATCTTCTGCTCTTCAAAATAGTGAGTTTATGAAGAAGAGGTACTGGAATGCTCCCTGTTCCCCAGAATCTAGAACGTCAGGAAAGTATCCTATGTGTGTTGCTTATGCCCTGCTGTTGTCATTGAGTTGCTTTTCCTTTCAGTGCAGTCATCTGGACCAACTCTCTGCCTTCTGTAGGCTGTGCTTGCTCTTTGAGGTGGTAGTGGGACCCAGGCAGACCAGCTCCAGAGGAGTGTGCACACTAGGGAACTTGGGAGTGGGGCAGTGGTATTAGCAAAATTTGCACTGGGCCACTAGTCCACATCCCCCTGAAGTGCTGTGGTGGTTGAGGGCTGCACATCAGGGTGGCTAGGGGTACATGGCTGGGTGCAGCACACAACAGTGGCTGGAGGTCCATCGCTAGGCATGGTGCAGTGGAAGGGTGTGGCATGTGTAGACAGCTGTGTACCTGGCAGCTGCATGTGGTACACTCAGGGTTAACAGAATTTGCTCTGAGCCCAGGGCTGAGGTTAGGAGGCTTTGAGTGGGAAAGTCCTCAGAAGAACTGATAGGCATAGCACACTACTAGGGGGTTACATAGCAAGTGTCTATGCAGTGTAGTCTCCCAAAGGTGCCTCTGTATTTATGCTATGGGGAAGGGAAGAAAAGTAGCACCTACTAGCTCCCTCATTTTCAGAGAAGTCGCCCAACACACTCTGAAATCAGTATGAACACATCTATCTTCCAGTTGCCTCTGGTGTTGTGTGAACTGCCAGGCTGCTGTCTCTTTAAGTGGAGCAACCCAGCTATCCCTCTCCATTTTAAAGGTCCAGGCTCCAGTCCCACTGGCTTTACAAACTCATGGAATTCAGCCCCTCAGGATTTTTTTTTAATTTAATTTTATTTTTTCAGGGTTTCAAAATTCATTGTTTATGCACCTTACCCAGTGCTCCATGCAATACGTGCCCTCCTTAATACCACCACCAGGCTCACCCAACGCCCCACCCCTCTCCCCTCTAAAACCCTCATTTTGTTTCTCGGAGGCCACAG
The DNA here is from genome assembly GCA_004024625.1 of Mellivora capensis. Taxonomy (NCBI): domain Eukaryota; kingdom Metazoa; phylum Chordata; class Mammalia; order Carnivora; family Mustelidae; genus Mellivora; species Mellivora capensis. The sequence continues at coordinate 8,500 of PISX010000275.1, forward strand.
TCTCTCATGCTTCATCTCCTCTCCAGTTTCCCCCAACTCACTTCTCCTCCCCATCTCCCAGTGTCCTCCATGTTACTCCTTATGCTCCACAAGTAAGTGAAACCATGTGATAATTGACTCTCTCTGCTTGACTTATTTCACTCAGCATAATCTCTTCCAGTCCCGTCCATGTTGATACAAAGGTTGGGTATACATCCTTTCTGATGGAGGCATAAATACAGATGTTACAGGGTTTAGTCTTCTTCATGTGAGTCCCCTGGTATAAGGGCCCATTTCTCTGCCCTCTCCACGTGTGCAGCTCGCTCCTTCCTGTAAGCAGCCCCCCTCCACCTTTCTGACCTTCCTATCTTTTCAGATGCAACTTCTTTTCTACATTTAGGTGTGGCGTTAGTTCTGCCATTCTTTGCTCCGATCACTCGCTAGTTTATTGCCATGGATGAGGATGATATCTAGTTGAAAACATGGGACAAAATAAGCTCAGGGTCCTCTTACTCCACTATCTTTCCAAGCTCCCTCCAGGATCTCTTATTAATATACTACTATTTAAAAAAAACATAAATATATTACAAATTTTGATAATTATTAAGCATAAAAGTTCAATTTTATTTATAATGCGCTTCTTGAAATGAATCAGTATCTAATGTTTCCTTTTACATTTAACGAAAAAGAAAGTAGATGCAGTAAAAAAAAATTGGTCTGTACACAGGATATTGTTTGCTTTTTTAAATAGGAGGTAGAAAATATTAAATGTTTTATAATAAAAGAAGATGAGGATTTTTACTGTATTTTAATAAACATTTCAAACCATACCTGATAAAAATTAGTTTTAACTACCTGATTGTAAGAATAAGTGCCAGGTGGAAAGATCTCATAGAACTTTTGTCTAGTGTATCTTGAAAAGTTTGGTAGCCTAAGAAAACATTCTAATTACATTTAAAAGAATTAGGGACACTAACTGATACTGCTTTGCTATTTGAAGTTTTTTGTTTTTGTTTTTCCTAGCTAATAATATGTCTGAGGGATAAATATCAAGAAGTTGTAAAGAGCTGCTTATATTTAAATTCATTGCAAGAGGGGACATTTTCAACAATCGACCTTTCTTACTCAAAACTAGTTAACGTTATTTTTGCCTTGCTTTCATGAAACTGTCCCTCATCTTGATATTTGACAAATACATGGCACAGAAGAGAATCATTAGTCCAAAACTGTCTCACTCCTATCTCTGTAATCTACCAGAAAATCCCCATGTATGCTAAAATATTACATTTCTAGCATGACACTTTAACAGCAATATTTATAAGTCAAGGAAATAGGGGAATCTTAAGTTCACAATCTCTGTGAACTTAACGATCATCAACCCTTTCATGTACTCGTGGGGTACATGTTCTCCATGTAAAGGCCACTGTTTTAAGTTAGCAAGTCAAAGCAACCAGAATCCTATTTGCACTGGAGCATTAGACATTCTGGACAAAATCAAGTAGAAAACCTCAGACCAGAGGGTTGGTCTCCCAGACTTCAGATCCAAAACAGAGGTTGTGCTCCCTTCTCTCAGCCTGCCTCTACCCAGGATACAGAGTATCACGGAGAGAATCCTGAGAGCCACTTCATACTTCTTCTGGCCTGGTGCCAGATCAGAGAAGAGGGAAATTTCTGAGTACAGCATTGGTGCTGTCTTTGTGGTTCTCTGTGATCACATCCCAATGGAACTCTTTGTAACATTGTTAACCAAAGGAACCCCAGAATGGACCAAGCCTATTCACCTTATGCAGTCTAAGGCACACCTGCAATCACCAAGAAGAAAGTTCTTTATTTTCCTGTCCCTGGCAACAACAGGGGAAGTAGTGAAGAGGAATGTGAGCCATTAAAGTCAAGTTTGGGGTCAAGGAGGACTTAAACTTTCTGTAAATAATGTGGCTGGAACTCCAGTCCAGTAACTACTAATGTCACCAAACTCTTGATATCTACATGACTCATGTAGAAGTGGGTTAAGTTTCTTTTGACCATTTGTGCCCTGGACATAGTACGTTAGTATGGAGAGATGACACTATTTGATGGAAAGAAAGATTTTTCCATGTTCTGATTATTATTCATGACTCAGATATAGTTACACAACCAATATCGGTGTCTTTGCTTATGTTTTAAAGGATCTTTAAAATGTTTGTTAAATACTCTGCCGTTTTGTATTTTGCCTTGGTCACAATGCGTTTCGGTAGCACGTGTGTAGAGTCTGTATTGCTGTTCTTATTTTCATCACAATGTCCTAAATGTTTGTAATGCTAACTTCATAGGCACACTCTTAATTATTAATGGCCCCCAGATACCCAGAGTTTCTCCAACCATCCCTCGCCTCCAGAATTAGGATAGTTAGTGGAAGGACACAGGGAAAGGTAGGTGTCCACCTGGGTCTGAGGGCATGTGACCTGATTGAGTGTACGATCCTGAGTGTATTTCAACCACAACATCTTTGTAAACTATACATGTATTACATATGCCTCTTCTGGCCTTTCTTAGTGTAAAAACAGCCAAACTTTTAATGAAGAAACTGTGTATTCATATGTTACTGAAACTCAGTCACAATGGGTTTAATACAAACGTGATTCTGAATGTAATTTTGTTCCATATAAAGAGCTTCTCATAAATGCTCTGCATTTTCCTGGAAGCGTGATGAGGATGTTGTCTCAGCAGTTTTCCTTGGCCATCTTTAGATTTCATCTTAGCACTCCTGAGGGGAAAATTTCACCTCAGATCTTTTATCTAAATTTGTGTACAAAAGGAGCTATGGGACTCCCTCAGCCATCTCAGGTTAAAATCAAGGTCTCGCCACAGGTCAGACCAAGGGGTTTTCTTTCATCACTGAGAGGACATGAAAGAAAGGCCTGGATGCCTCGCCTGGTGAAAGAGCCATCCTCCCAGGCATCAGGCTGGGCCTTCACTCTGTGTTCCCAATTTAAAAACAGGAACTAAATCTCTGGCGTGAAATAGTGTGATTGCTGGTTTGTAGTCCCTGGTGCAGTCCCTTCCAATAACTCATTAAAAACCCTGTCACAGAAAAGAAAAGGTCACACAGCACACACGTAACAGAATCACAAGAAACTGGATCACCCTCACCCCTTCTGTGCCACATGGATGCTGCTCCCATCCATGTGGAGCCACTCTGCTGGGAGCACCCTGAGATGGAGACTCCTGGAAAAAAAAAAAAAAAAGGCTAAAGAAGCAGATGGTACATGTGGCAGTAGCGAGGGAGAGATGGACAGTGAGGTGTCACATCCGGGAACATGGCATTATCTCTGGGGCAGCCGTGGGTCAGCATAGGGGCACTGAGAGCACAGGTGTGTGCCCTGTCCTAACGGCCGGCTGCCCTGCAGAACTGGTCACAGCAATGACGCAGTAGTGTGGTGGGAGGGACAACGGCATTAGTAGTTACACTTACCGCTTATGATGGGCAGTCCACAGTGCTAAAGGCTTTAGAAGTATTTCATTTCATCCTCCTAAAGACTCAGTGAGTTTGGTATATACTTTATGTTCCTTTTACAGGGGAGAAAACTGAGGCATGGAGAGGTTCAAGCAGCTCCCCCGAAGTCACACAGCTTGTAAGTGGCGAAGTCTGGATTGGCAAATAGGCACTATAAGCTGGGAATTGGACTAGGGACAAGGCACATCCCCTTGTCCTCCAGTTGTGTCTCTGAAAAGGGTTAGGACCCTCACTTCAGAGCAAACTTGAGTGACATCTCTTTACTGTGTCTGATGACATGATGATCTAGCCTCATTTAAGGTTGAGCAATTAAGAAGAGACCGAGAAAGAGAGAAAGGGGAAGGGAGGGAGGTTTAAAAAAAAACGAAAAGAAGGAAAGGTAGAGAAAAAGAAAGAAAAGACAGAAATAAAAGACAGAGCTTAGAACCTATAGAAGAAGCATTATAGAACAAAGGGGGGAAAAGAACAGGTAGGAAAAAACAAGACAAAACAGATCCGTGGAAAAGATCTATTGTAGAATCTTACAAAGACCCTTTGAGAAGCTATTTAGCATCCTGTGGGAGCAGAATATTATAGGTCTCCTATCCTTTTTTTTTTAATGTGTCATTTTCTATATTAGGTCTTTAGGTCCTGTGCTTTCTGATTTATTTCTAGAATATCGTGTCCTAGCTGTAGCCTTAAAAAAGCAGGTCCTTCTAAATACAGACAAAGGAGAAAAAGAGTGTTAAAACGGGTACAAAAGGAGAGAGATATAACGAATTATACAGCTGTTCACAAGAAAAACTCTCCAGATAAAGTCAAAGGCCAAAATTTATAAGAATAAAAACATGTTCTAAATTTAGTAATCATAAGAGTGCTCATAAAGAATTGTCTATAAAAGCCCATTTTTGAGACACAGGTCTTCAGAAGTTAAAGTTTCTTTTGTGGAATAAAGCCTTTTATTCTCAAAGGTCATTTATGCCCATTTTTTTCATTGTTAATAACAGTATGAAATTAACACCCATCATTTTAGAATGTGTATAAACCTCCATTGTTTTGATTTGGGGCAGAGGATCTTAAGACTCTGTCTTTGCTCTTCTTCCTTTGATTTATTTCTATCATCTTATTATGTGCTCTCCATTTCTCTCTCTCTTTCTTCCTTTCTTGCGATCTTCTGAATAGATTTCTTTTTTCCTTTCATCTTTTGCTATTCCCACCCCACCCCCTACATCCCCTTTGGAATTAATTACCTCTATATCTATTTTTAGGAGTTACCCTAGGCATTTGAACACACTTGCTTCATTTCTTGTTGCTCGACGCAAACAATGCAAGAATATTTAGACTACAGTTTTTTACCTGATTCCAATTTCTATTATAGTTTGACCCGTATTTGAATTCTATCTTGTTTGTTTAACTTCACAAATTAGACATTATTCTTATTATGATATGTAGTCAGTGTTTGTTTAAATTTACCCAACATGTTTATCCATTTCTTTGCTTACCATTTCTTCTTGCAGCCCTTCTTCCATTTGGCCTCTTAATGTCTGCACAAAGCAGTTTTTCATTTCAGAAAATTTTATTCAGTTGTTTATCAACCTGCTTGATTTGGTTTTTTTCCAAAGGCCATACCTTATTCCTTGGTCACAAAATATTTATTTCTTCACCATACCCAACATGGTTGCTTTATATTCTGTGTCTGATCACCTTTACTGACCTGATTTTGCTACCTGTTTCTGTTCGTTCTCACTCATGATGCTTTATTTTCCTACAGGGGAGAGGAAAAGGCAGAGTGTGCCTATGTATGGTTTTATGTGAACTATGTTCTTTGGAACTTTATCTATAGGAATTCTTTGAGACCTGGGTTGAGACTGCATTCTTCTAGAAAATGTTTCATTTGTTCCTCCCAGTTGATTATGCAAACATTCTAGGAGCACTTTAATTAAAATTCTCCTATTTCAATTTTGCAGATACGGGGGGTATAACTTCATACAGAAAGCCATGTGAGGGCCAAGCTGTATTTACAAACTCTCAAGTGAGATTTCCTACCACTCTCCCCCAGCCTAAAAATCAAATCAGATGTGTTGCTCTCCCCTTCTCCATAACAGTTCATTTTTCACTCATCCTTAATTGAAGGTAAAGCCCTTTGGGATTCCAACTTGATGTGGGAGTCTTCTGTAAGACTTCCAATTTTGTGGGTGGGGGATGGGTGAAATATTTAAAAAGGATTATGGGTCCTCTTAAACATGATGGGCACTGAGTAATGTATGGAGTTGTTAAATAATATTGTACCAAAAAAAAAAAATTCCAATTTTGTGTGGGCCTAACACAAAGAGAACTGGCTTTGGTTTTCCTCTCCTAAAGTTGTTACTTTTATCTTTTTTTGATCTCTGCAGATTCTTTACTTTTGTGCCATTTCAGTGACACCTTTTAAAAGTGTTTTCATAGTTATTTTATCTCACATTTTGGTTGTTTTCATTGGGTGAACCTTTTAGCATGCTTAGTTCAATAAACTAAAGGCAATACTATGTAGAGATGGGGTGCCATCCTCTAGAATGCAGTATATATGCTGAGTTGAAGACCTCTATAAAGGACTGCATTGGAAGAATACAGAGATCTGGGAACCAAAAGATGGAAACAGGTGTGGCCTCATTTACCTATTCCAATGACCCACTGGCCTTAGTTTTCCATCCTGTTTCTACAGCTCTGGCCTCTGCAGTCCCCATTTCCCAAGGGGATGCAGTCTCACCCCAAAACATTGAGAGTCCCTTCAGATTGCAAGCTACAGATACCACCATGATCTTTGGGTTCCTTTGTGTTCTCTGTGCCCAGGTAGCAGTAAGTGAGAAAAGGAGTCATCATACTGGCAACCACAAAGACCAGCAGAGGTGACAGCAGGTAACTGGGGGAGTTTGGAATGGAGGAGTATAACAATGAGACCTAATCATGGCCCTAAACCCAGCTTCTGTAGCAGGGGCTTTAGTTTGTCCCACTAACTTCCCTTTTCCAGGTTTGCCTTCAGGAAGGGATGTTCATGAGAACTGCAGTAGCTAGCTTCCAAGACAGTCCCCAGTGATCCCTGCCCCTGGATATACCCTTGTGTGGTCCCTCCCACATTGTATCAAAGTTGTTCTGGGCAACCAATAGAATGTGGTGGAAGGAATGGTATATCACTTCCAAGATTAGGTTATAAAAGGCTGTGCCTTCTGTTTTAGTCTCTCTCTTTCTCTTCCTTGCTTTCTCTCATATCACTTACCAACTTGCCAGCTACAGTTGGTCATGAGGCACTCAGGTGGCTTTCAGAGAGGCCCACATGAAGAAGAATGGAGATCTCAGACCAATAGCCAGCAAGAAATCGAGGCCAGGCAGCAACCACATGAGTAAGCCCAGAAGCAGATTCTTTAGTCCTGGTCAAGTCTTGTGATGACTTCATGTCTAGCCAACATCTTGACTACAATCTCATGAGAGACCTTGAACCAGAACCATGTAGCTAAGCTACTCCCCGGTTCCTGGCTCTTAGAAACTGTATGAGATAATAATGTGTTCTTTAAACTGGTAAGTTTGGGGATGACTTGTTACACACAGCAGTAGGTAATGAATACAGGAACCATGGCAGGTCTGTTCCCCAGATGTGTAAAGGAAGCAAATCCATGTAGCCCAAGGAGTAAACTGTGACAGCCACATAAGAGCATTATTCAAATCTCCAATTAAGCACCTGCTTCAAGGGGTGTGAATTCACCGATAACCTCCAGCTATGGGAGCCTTTAGGATCCGCCTTTGCTTCCAAGCTGAAGCCATATGCTTCCAGGAAGACCCTGAGCAATGAGTGAGCATTGTTGTAATTTCTGGCCAGTGCAAGATTGCTCATGGGGAACCCCCTCATTGGGCTGGCTGAGACATGCTCCGCTCTGCACCCCCAATTCTCCTGACTGCTTTCTCTCACTCATAGGTGCCACATCTGCGTCATGGCCTGAAGGGTTTCCCTGCCAGTTCTTTCTCTCTCTCCTCTTTCCTTTTTAAAGGAATTTGCCCCCCAAAATTATATACACTTCTAATTCTGTCTTGTGTCTCCTTCCGAGAAGACCCAAAATTTTTTTTTAAAGATTTTGTTTATTTATTTGACAGAGAGATATCACAACTGGGCAGAGAGGCAGGCAGAGAGAGAGGGAGAAGCAGGCTCCCTGCTGAGCAGAGCGCCTGATGTGGGGTTCAATCCCAGGACCCTGAGATGATGACCTGAGCTGAAGGCCAAGGCTTAATCCACTGAGCCACCCAGGCGCCCCCCCCCCCCCAAATTTTAACATTATTATTACCTTTGTTTTATTTCTTTTGTTTTTAAATTTTCTTCCCATTCCTGCTTGTGAAGGTACAGGCTTATCATAATTATTTAAAATATTTCTCTTTTTTTCCAATATAAGAATTCAAAGCTAGAATGTTCCTTTGTCATCTGTTTCTAGGAGAAGCTAATTGATGCAATATTTAATGAAGAAACTATTTTTCTGTCTGGGGGAAAAATACAACCCAGGAAAAATGTTTTATTTATTTTGATTCTGCAGTTAATTTTAGTCCATAGCAAACTAGAATAAACATTGTTACCTAAAATTAATCCAGAAAGGTAATGCTGATTTTTAAGTACAACGGTCATCCATAATTTTTAGTTTTATATCATCTGTTCATTTATTCATTCAATGAACATTTCTTAAGTTCTTTATTCCAATCATTATGCTGAGGTAGTGAATTAAAGAATATCTTTATCAGAGGAGAATTTTCTTGTACTTAATACTGTTTAAAAAAAAATTTAAAGAGGGAAATCAAACCCCTGTTTTTCTACAGATCGCAACTCGTTTGACCTTAAAACATTGCTTGGCCTGGCTTCAAATTGATCCTCAATAATTTTCCAGTTTGAATGAACCCCAGGTGCTCTGTTGACCTTGTCATTAACAAACTGTTGACCTTACGATTATTTTATAAAGAAGTAGATGAAATAAGAAATTTCTTTAAGAGATGAAGAACATATTGCCTGTTCAAGCAATAATTCACTAATTCATTCAATGTTGATTCATGGCTTCAGGAAAAGGAGAAAAAATATGAAAAATGACTTTAATCAAAAAAGCCTAGGTAGAAAGGACACAGATTTCCCTCTGCATCTGAACTCTGCGTTTTACTTCCTGTCATCATTGGCCAAGGGCCTATACTATACTGCCTCACGCGAGGCCTGGAAATGTTACCTGTACATTGGGCTGGTTGCCAGGGTTAGTGAAATTCGCCCTGTGGTACCCACAATGATATATGTGACTGTGCAGCATGTATTTCTCATTCAAAGTAAATTTCAAGTTAGTCTTGTTAAGAAACACCCTTTTGAAAAAGTTGCTGGGGAAGTATGGCAAAGCTGAGACAGCAGACCATCTAACCGTATTTTGTCTGACACTGGGATCAAACACTAACTACCGTCTATCATCTGCAGAACAATAGCATTTTGACCTTTATCTCTTTGTACAGCATTTAGGCAAGAGATGGACTGTGTAGACTTTTTTTTTATGTCTGAGGTAGATAGTTTTTATGTCATGCTATTGGTTTTACTTACTTAAAATTATGCTTTTTAAGTCTGCAAAATGCTCGACTATATCAACTCTCCTTCCATAGTTAACAGTGACTGAATTCCACACCTACTGTGTAAGTGACTACCTGGGGTGTGTTTTTGGAAAACATCTCTCAACTGTATGTATGTGCCATTTTGCCAGGCCTAGGAGAAATAGACTCTCCTTTATTAATTTATGAACAATTTAAAAGGAATGAAAATCAGAGTTTATCAAGTTCATGTTACTATCTTTATGTATTGGCATTTGGAAAAGTCTCTAGTCATTGGTTTTCATTATCACTATGGCTTTTCAAACCTCCAATATAGTCATTTTGGCAAAGGCATGAATACCAGCAACTGCACTGAAAACAATGGGCCTTGCTTTGTAATGTGATGTGGGGAAAATATTTTTTAATTTTCTAACAGGTGCTTGGCAATGAGTCTGACTCACAGTAATTATACCTCTTTTCTGAAATGAAGCAATAGAGAGAGAACATACTAAAATTAATAGAGAAAGCATGAGTTGGGTTCACTCTCTCTCTCTCTGGAGAATTCATGATCCTGGGTTTTTAAAAAAATAAATCATTGTTTTGTGAAGTCTCACAGGAATGCATATTAGTCTTTGTGTCAAAAGCAAGGACTCTTAGTAAATTGAATCTCATCCTACCTCTAGACAATTCAAAAAAAATCTTAAGAGCTTTACAGTGTTGAGCAGGGATAAAGCCTCCTTACAGCTTGGAACAAAATTCTTACCAGTTTCAACCAACAGATGAAATGCATTTCAGAAGTGATGCTCACATAAAGAACTGTTTAGAATTCAAGCACTCCATACAGGCAGGGTGCTAATGGGCTACACATGCTACCCTGTATGAAAATGAGAGCCGAAGGAGTCTTGTGGAGTCTTGTGGTGATAGCAGGAATCCGAGTAAGCAATGCCCCCTTATTCCTTAAGTAGTGAGAAGACAGTGGGCAGAGGGCTGGGGAATGACATTGAGGTAATGTGGCAAAGACCAGCTGAACACAAAGATGAAAACTGCAAGATGAGTGCCCTTTCATTTGAACTGCAAAGGGTAAATGTGGGTAAATGTGGGTAAATGTGGGATGTTGAAGATTTGCCCCATGCCTTATTCAGCACCTGTAGCTCACAGATCTGGGCATAAAATTGTCCCAGATCCAATTCAACTCAGTAGAAGGTTGTGTTCTCTCTCTCTCTTTTCTCTCTCTCTCTCTTTCACTCACTCACTTTTGGGATATGATATAAGACAGTAAAAACAGAGGCTGGCCAAAGAGGAAATTGCTAGGAATTCATTTGAAAAGAAAAATTCCAGAAAGTCGTTGCTTGTCACTATAGCTCCCAACATTCCTGCATTTCCTTACATCATTCTCTGTTTGCTTTCAACAATTTCCTTCCCAAGGCTCTTTGCTGGTACGCTCGGTTCAGCATCAGTAAACCAACAGGTTGCAGGGGAAGAACACCCACGGACACACAGCAGAGTGTGTGGATCACTCTGCAGCCCGCACTGTGTCACTGCTGACAGTGATCCCGAAGATCTGCTGGAGGCTGCACTAGGCATCAAACGAAAACCAACCAAACAAACAAAACCCACATGCTATCAAACGTTGTCACTGGATGTGGAAAAGGACCAGTTATCACAGCTGTCCATCACCTAAGCAGGCCATTATTGGAAAGGCTATGAGAGTGAGAATGGTGTAAGCCTGGAACTTAAAACCAGGAAGGTGTTTAAGGATAGGATTTGGATCACTGAGCTCATTACTTCTTTTCACTGACAGCTACAGCTACAGGCGATGCAAATAATACCTAAGAATTTATTGTGTCCTTTGGTGTGCTAGCCTGAATTGTGTCCCCCTCCAATTCATATGCTGAAGCCCTACTTGCTATCATGACTGTATTTGGAGATAGGACCTTTCAAGAGGTAGAGTTAAAGGAGGTCATAAGGGTGGAACCCTAGTCCAATAGAACTGGCATCCTTATAAGAAGAGGAAGAGACACCAGCGGTCTGTGTGCATAGAGGAAAGACCAGCGAGAACCCAGAAGGCAGCGGTGTGCAAGCCAAGGAGAAAGACCTCAGAGAGACCAAATCTGCCAACACCTTGATCTTGAACTCATAGCCTTTAGAACTGTGAAAAAGTAAGTTCCTGTGGTTTAAGCCGCCCAGTCTGTGGTATTTCATTATGACAGCCCAAACAAACTTAAAACATTGGGAGCTATAATGCCATCCCACTGTGATAGTGAGTTGCAGCCCAGAAACAAAGAAGTAGCCAGAATTCCAGGAAAGCCTGACCTACACACCGAATTTGGCTTCTGTGCCCATTATAATGTGTGCATTATACTAATAGCACGAGGCATAGAAGAACCATCCCTTAGATTCAGGGTGCTGGACACTGCGTTAGGTGCTCTGAAAAGGCAAAAAATGACTCACAGAGTTGCTTCCCTTAACTCCTCATCTGGAGAAAGACAAGATGAGTCAGTCCTCTAATACAGGTTTAACAAAGGACTATGAGAGACAAGAATGACTAATTTCAGCTTCGGGCTTGCGAATGTGGGAAGGACTGGAAGGAGCAGGGAAGGTTTCAAAAAGAGGGAGAAGTTTGAGGAGAACTGTTTTGGTGTCTGTTGACGTCTCACCAAGCACCCCAGAGCAGGAGCCTGAAACAGCCACCCATTTGTAAGGCTCAGGGGGGTGTGGGTCAGGAATTGGAACAGGGCACAATGTGAAGAGACTGTCTCTACTCCAGGCTGTCTGAACCACAGTGGGGTGGGAGCGACTCAGAGGACAGAGTGTGGGAAGCACCCGCTTCTAAGATGGCTTCCTGGGCCACATCCCCGGAATGAAGGACAGGCTCAGCTTGAGCGCCAGCCGTAGAGCCCCCAGATGGCCTCTCCTGTGCTGCAGCATCAGGGTGCTGGACCTCTGACGCTGAGGTCCAGGGCTTCCATTTCAAGTGCTCCTAACAAACAAGGCAGAAACCGCATAGTCCCTTATGACCTGGCCTCAGAAATCACATGGCACCATTTCCATTGCGCCCTTTGGTGGAAGCAGTTTCACTCAAAACTCTCTCTATGGAAGGAGTAAACAAATATTGATTTATTGCCGTATTTTAAAACGGCCATCATGACCCTGAAGCACGAACAGGATTCCAATAAACCTCATGTACAGAAGTTTTATTTCCTAAAAAAATTTCTGATTTCACACAGAATGCATATTCATTATTAAAAGAAAAGAAAAACATGGAAAAGTAGAACGAAACTCATTCATTGTTTCAATAGGCAAGATATGTGCCTAGAGCTGGAGTTAGAGCTATCACCATAAAGAAGAAATAGTTCCTACCCTCAAAGTGTGCACAGTCTACACTGGGCCACCCATGATCATCCCATCAGGAGATACCACAGCTAATATGTTGCTGCAGTCCTTTCCAGTTTGAATATCCTGTACATATGTTTTTGTGTCCTGGTTTGTTTGTTTCTTCCGATACACAAGATAGTATGGGAATTTTCCTCACCGTATTAAATATTCTACAAAACTGTGACTTTGAATGAATGTATCATGTATCATCATATGAATAGGCCACTGTTTGTTTAACCATTTCCCTACTGCTGGATGTTCAGGTTGTCTTCAAGTTTTTGCTACTACAAAATAATACTGTACTAAACATGCTTACTCATCTGTATGCTTCTCCGACAATTTTCATAGGATAAATCTCTGAGTTAGTTGAATTACTAGTTCCGTAAGAACATTTTCGGAGCTCTTGATTATAGTTTTCCAGTTTGGTTTGCAAAAATGCTGTCCTGGGGGCGCCTGGGTGACTCAGTCGGCTAAGTGTCTACCTTCAGCTCAGGTCATGATCTCGGAGTCCTGGGATCAAGCCCCACAATGGGCTCCCTGAGCAGCAGGTTGTCTGCTTCTTCCTCTTCTTCTGCCCCTCCCCCCAGCCCATCCTTGCTCTCACTCACTCTCTCTCTTTCTCAATAAATAAAATCTTAAAAAAAAAAGTGCTGTCCTGGTTTACCTTTCCCTAGCGTGTTTGAGGAGCATGAAGCAGCAGGCCATGTGGAAAGCCAACCTGTTCCTGGGGTATGGGGTAGAGATATTTGGTCCAGTCTGAATTGAACTAAAAAATACTGAAAAGAACCAAAAGCGTCATAAACCACAGTCAACTAATCAGCAGCATGAGCTTGGCAGCTAAAGAGATGGATTTTGGATATGACTTCTGCAGAGCCAGGGTAGGTGCAAAGGCTTCATTAGCTTCTAGCATAGCTTGGGGGCAATGTTCTAAAACCAAGTGTGACGAAGGACACTCAGAAACCAAGGTTCACTGTGGGCATGACTTAGGACTCCTTAGGTGGTAAGCAACAGAAGCCAACCCCAGCTCATCTAAACCAAGGGGGGGATTTACTGGAAAAACAGTTGGGTTATCAATGGCTGGGAAACCGGGCTCAGACACCAGAACATAATGGACAGAAGTGGGAAACTCAGTGGGCAGGAAACGGCATAGAATCAAGGGTCTAACACACAGGACCTCTTAGCAGGGTTCCCTGGGCCTATCTCTGTGAATAATGAATAAGCTCTAATTGATTTCTGTCTTTTGATGACTTGGCTCAAATTTCAGTTTCTGGGCAAGGCAGATCCAACCAACCTCATAAGGTTCAAGTGCCTCTCCTGGGGCCAGAGACAGGAAGGCAGCTTCCCACGTGTGGGAGACGTAACTACCAGAGGTAAATCAGGACACAGCCCACCCAAACCAAAAACTACCTGCACCTGCCGTACCTGTGTACCAAGGGGCACACTAATACCCAACCATCATTAATCTCTGAACCCAAATTCATTGGCCACTCTGAGCCTCTGCCTCCCTACCCCACCACACCGAAGTAGGAATCTGTGGGAATGACAAGAGACACAGAGACTGTTAGGCTTTGCCGAGGAACCAATGGGAAACTAAATATGAGCTACAATGTGTGAGGCACTGTGCTTGATGATGGGATGAATAAAATATTAAAATAAATAATCCTGCTTTAATTTGAACTGAGTGTTTGCCTCTTCCCCTCCCCACTTCCTTTTGTCTGGAAGCTTGGATTCAAAGCAACCAGAAAGCAAGTAGACTGGAAGCAGTCTCAGCAGAGGGCTAGAACCATGCCCTACATGCTGCCTTTGGCCAGGCTCGAGGCCCTCCACCGCCTGGTAAGCCCGAGGCAAAACAGAGAAGCTGAAAGAGGTTGTTGCATGGCTTCGTTTGAGGAGGATGTCAAACATGGATTGGGGTGTGACCTCTCTCTAAGAGGACACCCTTTGAGCAATTGTCTCCCAGACTTGTCAATCCCTGCTAGCTGGCAACTGATGAAAATGAAACCCTTCACCCTGAAGTTACCTCTGGGCTTGGGAATGGGAGGAAGAGACCTGATTCCCCACTCAGAGACCCCTGTCGTTTAGCCAGGCAGGGACAGCATAACAAAGGGGACAGGTAAGTTTTAAGGACAGAAGCAAGGTAACTTAAGCCTCATTGCACACACGGGACATAAAAAGTCAGGGTCAGGGAGGGGTTCTTAGGTTGGGAGAGTGTCATCAAGGGGAATAGGTGCCTATGAAGACAGGAGGGTGTTCAGGGAATGACAGATTCCACTCTTTCTGGAAAGAGGCCAAGAGCCCTGGTCTCAGATCCCCATTGCTTCCACTACTAGGAGAATCATCTTAGGGTATGACAGATCAGACTTCCTTTTTTTTTTTTTTAAGATTTTATTTATTCATTTGACAGAGATCACAAGTAGGCAGAGAGGCAGGCAGAGAGAGAGAGGGAAGCAGGCTCCCCACCAAGCAGAAAGCCCAATGCAGGGCTCGATCCCAGGACCCTGGGATCATGACCTGAGCCGAAGGCAGAGGCTTTAACCCACTGAGCCACCCAGGCGCCCCACAGATCAGACTTCTTAAAATAGTCCCTTTGAGTCATCAGGAAGGTAAGTAATTAGCTGCTCCCTTGAGATGTGAGCATTGGGGTGCAAGGTGGGGAGAGTAGTCCTGTTCTGGTTGCCAGAGTCGACTTCTGTTTTCAAGAGCATATTGTAAAAAAAAGGGGGGGGGGATTTTTACATCTGCAGAACCATGGCAAGATCTCATGTGTTCCAGAGAAAACCTTTCCAGCACCTTGGAGGGGAGTGGGGAGATGGCCATTTGTTCAAGGGTCTTGCTGAGCTGGGGAGGGTGGTCTTGTCAGTCAGTGGGCCCAGGGTCAGAGCAGGGCCTGAGGGACCCCTGGGCACAAGAGGGGTTAGAGTGGGGGGTGCCTGGGTGGCTCAGCTTGTTAAGCGTCTGACTCTTGGTTTTGGCTCAGGTTGTGATCGCATGGGTTGTGAGATCGAGCCCGGTGATGGGCGCCACGCTCAGTGGGGAGTCTGCTTGAGGATTCTGTTCTTCTGCCCCTCCCCACCACTCTGTCTCAAAGTAAATAAATAAATCTTTCCCCCTCAAAAAAGAAAATAGGGGTTATAGGGGCCCTGCCATATGGAGAATTTAGAAGCTGCCACACCATAGGATAAGTGCAAAGACATTTACGTTATGACTTTTCTCATGGGGAACACTTTAGTAATTTTTTTCCTGAAATACCAAATTATTTCCAGTCTTTTTCTCCATCTTCCAGTGCTTTGTCTGCTTAGTGTGCCTGGGGTAACTAAGTGCTGTCTCCACGAGGCCTGACCAGAGGGACTTTGCTCTCTGTGTGGAGGCAGCTTGGATTTCTCACAGCAAGAATAGAGTCTAGACGTGAAGCATATCCTGCCTGGAACCTGTGAGTCACTGGGATCCCTCCCCAAGGAAGGGGTTTCTGTCCTGGGCAGGCTCTGTGCTCCCCACAGGGATTCTCCAGGGGAGCCCCTTCTGAGGGGGCAAAGGCTGAAAGACCAAGAACCAGCCAAGTGTCTGAAGGGGCATCCATAATGGACTATCTTCCTGGGAACTCCCTCCTCTGAGACTCTGAGTCCCACTCAGAGGGCCCCACACCCGGATTGTGTCTACCCTCACCTGGCAAGCTTGGGGGCGTGGGCTCCCCGTGGGGCCAGTCCTCCCAATGGGGGCCCTTCTTTGCTTTTGCCTGAGCCCAGCCTTGACTTTCTTCCAGTCCCTTCCCCACTTCTGAATTCGTGTGGCACTTAAATTCCTCTGACCTCTCAGCCACCTCATTGATAGTTGTTATCTTTTCTTCTTAATTTTTGATCTGTTTTGTTCTCCTGTCCAAAAGTCCTTCCTATGTTCCTGGAAGCCAAGAATCTTGCTACTTCTCTGCATGTCCCACACAAACCCTAACACCTAGTATGGTGCTCTTCTGGGTCCCTTTCTCCTCAAAATCCTTTACTGATCACAGCTTAAATTGTTGCGGATAACAGATACACATCACTTTCATGCATTATCCAACCCACTGTTCTTAATCATCTAAGAGTAACTCTATTCCATGACAGTATAGCAAAAACTGTGAACCTTTCCCCAGGAAAATGCACATAATCACGTGTCAGCAAAATGCTGGTGCTGATTTCAGGGCTCGGCAGCCCCCACGAAGCCTGGCCAGCCATTGACCCTAAGCTAAGCTAATTGGCCCTGTTTAAACTGGCTCTTTCCATCATGCTGCCAGGCAGCCGCCCCAGGCATTGTGCCGTGCAGGTGGGAAAAGTAAGGCTGGGAGAGAGACTCCTCCAGGCTGCTCTGAGTGGCGGACTGCCCTGCCTCTTTGCCCAGGTTCCCCATCTCCTTTGAGACCTGTTTTGTGGATGTGCCCTTAGAAGAGCCAGGTCAACCCTAGCAAGACCTCTTCTGTCAGTAGTCAGCGCGGGAACTTCTTGCTTTTGTGATGGTGTTTGGCTTCTAATGAAACAGTGCCCTTGCCGAGCCCAGCTCATCCCAGGCCACCGAGTTTCTCTCCTGGTGTCTGAGGAGAGAGTGGGATCGCAACAGCCTGCTTGTTGCCCCGAATCTCTGATTTTCTTATCAGAGCCCCCTCCCCCTGGCTGGCTCCCCCAAGCCAAATGCAGCCAGAGCCAAGTCGGATGTGAGAGCAGCCAGGTGGCCCCGACTGTGGCAGGCAGAGCTGCTTATCTCGGCGGCTGACCGTCCTTCTCCTATCGCGGCCTGAGAGGCTCTGCCCCGAACTGCAGACCCTTGCTCGGCCATCCACACCGCACAGGCCTCGGGCCCCCGCAGGTGAACAATGTGATGAGGAAGGAGTCACGCACGAAGGGGCACTGAGCCCATGCTTTGCAAGACGGCCCCAGTTTCCACTGTCCTAGTGTGACCTGTGAGACGAAAGTCCCCATTCACGTGGCCGTGAATGCATAATGCCTTTCAGTCACTGCATCGAAGATCGAAGATCAGTCCGGACTGCCTACACGGGGCGGGGGCGGGGGAGCTGGGATGGTGGTGGGGTAGGTGGAGGAGACAATCCTGCAGCTCCTCTAGGGTCCGGGACCGCAAGTGCCTTCTGGCCACTTGGGCATCCCCCAGACTCAGCTCCCTGACATGACCGAGAGTAATAGCTTCAGAGAAAAGCAAGAATGGTGGTTTGGTCTCGCACCATTTGCAGTGTCTGAGCAAATGCACTTCTGCACAGGTCTGCCTGCCTGGAAGCTACTGTGGGACTGACGGACGCCTCCCCCCACCCCACCCCCCAGGGACCGGGGCGATGATGCATGAGGCTTACCTCTATGCACACCCAGGACGTCAGACCGTTCCTACCCCCAGTTCCAGGCCTTGTGTCAAAACAGGTGTGCACCTTCCTTGAGTTTGTATGTACTTGCTTATTAAGTGGGGTTGGTTCCCCACCACGTGCTCAGAAAAAATGTGTCTTTTGTCTCATTTTGATGTTACCTTTTCCCTTTGTGTTCTTGCTGGTGTGACCCCAGGCACCTCCTGGTAGCTGTTAGGCTATCTCAAGGCTACAACCTACCCCGCCCCCCGCCAAAATATTCATATTCACAAGGGAAGAGCCTTACCTACTTCTCTGTTTCCCCACCTCACTTAAGAAAATTCCAGCATTTGAGGCGCCTAGGTGGCTCAGTGGGTTAAAGCCTCTGTCTTCGGCTCAGGTCATGATCTCAGGGTCCTGGGATCGAGCCCCGCATCCAGCTTTCTGCTCGGCGGGGAGCCTACTTCTCCCTCTCCCTCTGCACCTCACTCATGCTTTCTCTCTCTCTCTCAAATAAATAAATAAAATCTTAAAAAAGAAAGGAAGGAAGGGAGAGAGGAAGAAAGAGAAAAAAAGAAAAAAAGAAAGAGAGAGCGTACGAGAGAAAATTCCAGCATTTGACTAGCTGTCAGGGCAAAATATCTGGCCAGAAGGCATAAGGAGCTGCCTGCGGTATGTATGAAAACACTGATGATGAGAGCGGCACGGGGCAGGGAGGGAGGGAGCCTCACCAGGGAGGGCCCGTCTCAGACTTCCTCTCTTCCTCCTCGGGGACTCTCCTACCTCAGTGGTTCTCACCCCGGGACAGTTCTGCCCGCAGGGGACATTGCCAGTGGTGATATTTCTGGTTGTCACACTCGGGAAGAGGAGGAGATGCTATGGGCATCCAGTGGGCGGAGACCAGGGATGTTGTTACACACCCGGCAGTACACAGTGCTGCCGCCCCCCACTCAAGAGTGATGCAGCACAAAGGTTAGTTGTGCTGAAGTTGAGAAACCCTGACAACATCGAGTCAGCCACTCCCACTTTCATACAACATTCCAAGGAATCTGTGGAATAGACACGCACATCTGGAGATCCAGCCCAGACTTCCCTGAATCCAGACTCCCTGGGGACCCTCCCACCCTGGTTCCCAGTCTCTGCCTCCATTGCAGCTTGAACTGGAATGACCTCAAGTTTCCCTCAAAAATGCACCCCTGTTCATTTCAACATCCCCAGTGCTGTGTCATTTGCCCTCCTTTAGGGCAGGCCCACTTGGGAAAGAGCCCGGTTTTGTTTCTGAGGGCCTCCCTAGTTTATCATCGCCAATGGATTATTTCCTCCATACAAGTCAACTCGGGGGGTGACTCAGAGACCTGCCTTTGTCGGGTCATGAGATGGAGGAGGAAATGGTGTGGGGAAATCCCAAATCCTTGGCTACCCCAGTTTCCCAAAGCGACCTTTCCCCTGGTGTCCCTGAAGGGCTTTGGCAACCTTCTGCTGTGACAAAGGAAAGAAAAAGACAGATGTGTAAAAACCAGATCCTTTTTGTGGGACAACAGAAATGCTTTCCGAGATCCATTTAGGGCATCCAGGAATCATTTACTCATCTTTTGCTCAACGGGCCAAGGAGACAAGGATAGTCTCCTTCTGCTCAGAAGAAAGGCACCTTCAGAACCCTTGGCGGGGAGAAGAGAGCTGTGAGATCACTCCCGGGCACTGCTTCTAGGGATTAGCCTCAGATATAGCCACAATCTGAATCACTGTGGGGCTCAATGGCAGGCTCCCTTACATCCTGAAGAAGCTCAGGCGGTAGGGATGGGTTTTCAGGCTCTGGGGCCCTGGCCCTCTGCAGGAAGCTGGCTGTGTGTTCGCACTAGAGGTGAGGACTTGGCACCCAGGTACTGGGCTGTCCCTGCTGAACGTGTCTTCAGAGCACACACAGGTACGCATCCAATCAGCTACATGCTGCCTGTTTTGGTTTTTTGTTTGTTTGTTTTTAAAGATTTTATTTATTTATTTATTTGACACAGAGAGAGACATAGCGAGAGAGGGAACACAAGCAGGGGGAGTGGGCGAGGGAGAAGCAGGTTTCCCGTGGAGCAGGGAGCCCAAGTCGGGGCTCGATCCCAGAACCCTGGGATCATGACCTGAGCCGAAGGCAGACGCTTAATGACGGAGCCACCCAGGCGCCCCATGCTGCCCTGGGAAAACTAAGAGGCAGCTCTCTTGGCGCATCACACTTACCCCGGCTTTCTAGCACTCTCGGTGACATGGGAGTGAGTCACCAAAGACAAAGGGTGTCTGTGCTACACTGAGGATCCGTGTCCACCTCGGGTTTCCGGTCTCGTGGGAGTCCTGGCAACCTGCGTTTTTGCTCTCAGAGGCCGTGCTCTCAGAGAGCACCTTCTTCCTCAGCCTGATTCTTTAAAGGTGCTTGGCTGCCCTAGGGCACCCTCCTGTTGGACGGGACCATCACTCCTAGAGTCTGAGCCACAGATTGCTTGTCAGAATCAGCGTGTGCCCTGCGTGGCCTGGGCCGCCCCGCTCACAGCTGCCATGCCCCGGGTAGACTCTTCCCAAGGGTTCAGTTAGGCCATCTCATTGAATCCTCACAGAGATCCGGGGCTCCTTTGACTTGAGAGAAACTGCACTTCACCACACCTGGGCGGTGTAGACCAGCAAAGGCTAAGACCAGACCCACCCTGCCCCCACCGTGTTTGAGCTTCCATCAAGCATTTGCAAGTAAGAGACTTAGGGGTTTGATTTTGCAAGGACACTGCTGTTTGAAACTCTAGGCCTCCCAGTGGCAAAGTGACAGCAGGGAAGCCGAGGTGCCTTGGGTGTGGCTGGCCCCAGGGTAGTAAACAACCCAGGATGGGGGATACCTCACCCAGCTGCCCAGCCATGCCAGCAACTCTGCTTCCATCTCCCCAAGAAAAGCTGAAATCTAGGATTTGGTTTAGTGGGTTTTTTTGTTGTTGTTGTTAATGGGAAATCCTCTAGTTTTACCTGCTGGCAGCTGATTAAAAAACAAACCAAACCAAACTTGTTTAATGCCCTGCAGGTGAAGTAACATGTTTGTGGGCTGGTTTGCAGTTTGTGGAGTAGGCTTTCTGCGAGATACAAAAATTCCCATGTAGAATAAAATGGGACCCTTTTTTGTTCGTGAAATATAGTCTTTACTAGAAGGCATTAAAATTTTCAGAATTCAGAACAGAGTTCTAAAAATATATGTGCTTTGGTATTTTTGTCACTACATTCATTTTTTGAATTAAGATCGCCTTCTATCCGTGGGACAGTTTCCACAGCGCAACGTGAGGCAGGGTATTATCCTGTTGTCTGTTCACAAAGCTGTGAGCTGGGCGCCATCCCTTCTGCAGGTGCTCGCAAGGACACGGAGGCTGAGAGAAGCCCAGTGACTAATTCGAACCCCATGACCTTGTGGTGGCAGCCCCAAATGCAGCCAGGCCTTTCCGCCTCTGACTGTGCTGCTGGTTCAGGAAGCCTTGAGTTTTAGTTTCTCCCACCAATGCTTCGATACCAGCAACTACTCTTCACTCCAGCTGCACAATTTGTTTCCAAGTCGGCTCTAGTCATTAAGCAGAAGAGAAGCTATAAGCACTCTTTGAAGCAAGCACTTAGCTTTCCCTTTACGGGCCAAGAAGGGAGAAGGTGATGTCCCTTTACCTGAGCTTGGGGGATCTAAGAGTGAGTGGAAGAACTCTGAACCCCCCGTGATTGTTTGCAACACTGGGACATATTTGGGGCTGGGGGCCTGTGGCTTTTTCCAGACAGTGCCCATCTTCCTCAGAGACAGCAAGGTCCACACAGGTCTGACTCCAGCCTTTGGCCTTTATCCATACTGACACGGAACGTAGGCAACCATCCTAGATCTGCAAACTGGTATCTCCCTGATACCCTTCTTCTATTAGGATGACCTAACTTGGGCCATTTTGCATCGGGAACAGGTCACCACCTAATTTGTCGTAATACCTTGCTTATCAATGCCTTATTGCCACGGAATGAGTTGAGTTCCTATGGGACAGGCCTCCATCGTTGTTAAACCTTGATCAGCCCTCAGACTTTAATTGGTGTCTTCTTTTTTTTTAAGATATATTTATTTGAGAGAGAGCACAGGTGAGGTTGGGGTCGGGTGAGAGGGACAGAGGGACAGGGAAAGGGAATCTCAAGCAGATTCCATGTTGAGTGCTAAGCCTATATGGGGCTTGGTCTCATAACCCTGAGTTCACAACCTGAGCCAAAACCAAGAGTTGGGCGCCTAACCGACTGAGCCACCCAGGTGCCCCCCTATTTGTTTTCTTCTTAAAAGGCCTAAGCTCTTTTATCCTGTTATGTTGCAAAACACTTTTAAGCAAAACATAATCTTTTTATGAGGTAGTAATTACCTCATGCTAACAACTACATGTTAATAGTATATAGAAAGAATAAAGTGAAGTGGGCATTTCTTCCATTAAGAAGGTTTTCTGGGTACTGTGAGAACCTTCTCATATAAGGTACTTCTCACTAGGTGGTGTAAAGAGCATCCTGGGCCCATGCATTTCACCACCTTTACAACTGTTTGTGAGAAACAATGCCCGGAGAAATTTTATTATGGGGGAGCTCCGAAAGATGACATCAAGGGGAACCACAGTGCACATTGGAATCAGAAGGCCTGGAAGGTGATATCCAGCCTTGTACCAGCTCATGGTATGACAGAAGAGAAGTTGTCTTCCCCCTCCTGGCCCTGAGTAGGATCCTCATCTCTCAGACAAAATGACCTTTGGGGGTAAGAAGGTCCATGTGAAAAGGGCAAAGAAGAATAACATCTACTAAGAATCTAGTGGGTTGCCAGGTCCCATCTGTGGTATTATTACACGAAGTCTCTTGTTTAGTCCTCATAGTGGGATATGTGGATCCACGCCCAAGGCCACATGACCTTGGGTAGGTGGCATGGCCAGAATCCAAAGCTGGTCTGGCAGCCACAAAATTTGAGCTCCTCCCACAACACAGTTCAGTGTTTCTCAAACTCTGTCAAAGAAGCATCTTCAGCCAGAGAAAAGGCTTATACCTTGGATTCATTTGTTCAGAACTCCCTCGACAAAGTACCACAAACCGGGTGGCTTAGGCAACAGAAATCGATCTTCTCACAGTTGTGGAAGCCAGAAGTCGGAAACGGGCGTTGGGCAGGGGCGGCGTTGGCTCCTTCTGAGGCTGTGAGGAAGACTCTATTCTAGGACTCTTCCTCAGCTTCTGGGGGGTTGCCCGTAGTCTTCGGCCTTCCTTGAGCCGTAGACACATCCTCCCCATCTCTGCCTCCATCTTCACGTGGCATTCTGCCTGGGTCAATGTCTATGTCCAAATTGTCCCTTTTTTGAAGGACCCACCCTACTCCAGTATGATCTTCTCTAAACTAATTACTTCTGCAATGACCCTCTTTCCAAAATTAGCTCACATTCTGAAGGACTAGGGTTTAAGACTTCAAGATATTTGGAGGCCCACAATTCAATCCATAACATTACCCACTTTAGGAGTCTGATGTCTTTGAAATGTTTTTCATTATCTTTAAAATCCAGGCAAATTGAGCGCTCCAGTCCATTGTTACCTTACTATTTAATATGAAAACATTTCCCCAAAAGCCTGTGAGTAAAATTAGTGATCCACAAAACTGCTCCCTGTTGATCCTAGGAATCCAAAACCCTATCCCAGGCCCCTATCCCACACTTGTTCACATCCTTCCAGGAGGTTCACAGCAAGTGTGAAAGCCCCAAGAAGCAAAGACCCTTCTAAGGAGGCAAAGACACATTTAACCTAAACAAGCATGAAGAATATTGACTCAGACAGGGCTGAATAAGAAACCACGCAAATTAAATACGCAGAGAGAATATGGACCATCCCTGACCATAATCAATGGTGAACCAGCCCAGTGTGGAAACGCTTTGCCGAGAGCCCTGTTGGAAGCTCACGGCTGTTTCTCATTCCTTTTTAAAGGAAATCAGCGTCATATGAGCACTGTTCATCCTGTTTCTCCAGCACAATGGCTTTTGAAGAACATGCTTTTGAAGTTCAGGTACCGTGGTGTTTGGGGACAAAGATGACGGTTGTGGCAGTAATAGGCTTCGTAACACACTGATCAGATTCATATTTTTCTATTACAGTAAATGTGCCTCAAGTAATAGAACTTACCAGCAACACTAACCACGGCCATACTGTTCTTTTATTTCCAAAGAAATAACATTTTCAAAAGTGACAAAGGACTCTGACAAAGGCCCAATGACGGGAGCGAGAATGACTCAGTAGCAGAAAGGCCTTCTCTGTGTGGCTAGCTTCTTGCCCCACTTGGTTCCTGACTGGAAAGTGGGTTGAGCCAAAGCTTTTCCATACCCAGAGGCCCCGCTGCCAGCCCCGCAGGGCTGTGCTCCTGCCTGGCCCCCAGCCATCGAGAACCTCTGATAGACAAGGCTCAAAAGGAACATCGACAGCATGGAAAAAGAGACAGCTTTCTGCTTCCATCACTTGAAAACACGGAGGCCACCATGTTCCTTACCTTTTCCTGTCTCTCTCTTAGGAGAAATACAAACTTCGCAGAGACATTCACTGGCCCCTTTGAAGAAATATCAACGTTAGATGCCAATCAAGGAGAAGACATCTCCACAAAAGGGGTAGCCCACAGGGTCCGGCCAGCTGACAAGCTTGGAGAACACACCTAACCTGGATTATTGCTCAGGGCAGCTTTGGGGTTGCAGCTCCATTCAGGAGAAATCCCTACTCATCACTGGGTTCTAGAAGCTATGCTCAACAAGCCCAGAATGCCAAGGGGCACGCCCGGGGGAACTCCCTGTTAGCAAATGTGGATGACCAGACCCTTGAGTAAATCACGTGAGGACAGAAGAGGGTGGTCTGCAAGGGAGGGAGGGCAAGGGGATCTGGAGAGAGAGAGCCCACAGGAGCACTCAGCTCCCCCCCGTCAGCAAGAAAGCAGTGCTCCTCGGGCAGCCATGACAGCTCCCGTCTCTCGGGAGTGAGCTTTTCTCAGAATCGAGACTATTTCATCAGGTTTTTCCACAGCCCAGAGAGAATATCTCATGAGACTGCCCCACTCCCTCTGTCCTAATTCCTCATCTCCCAGAGCTATTGCAGTTTCCTGGTCTTCCTGATAATGCGAGGCAACGCTGGAAAGGTGTCTACTGGGGACAGGCAACTGGCGCTGGGCCTCAGGACACCGACATTGAAATGAAGCAGAAACTGTAAATGATTTCTAAAGATTGCGCTGTCTTTCAGTTCTCTCCTCTCAAATCCCAGCCTGCCCGCCCTCTCCCCAGCCAGCCCACAAGGGTCATCTTCTTGGCAGCTGAGGCGGACAGAAGGGGCCAGACGCCCGGCCAGGGCCTGGAGCCCACTGGCCTGGGGGCCCTGCATGCACTCTGGACCACATTTCATGCTGCCTGCCCTGCATTCCACACCCTGGTGAGAGCTCCAGGAAGATCCGCGTTTTTAAAGCAATAGTGTCTGCTGGTTTTGTGAGCCTAGTTTCTGGTGAGTTCAGTTCCTGTGAATTATGGCCCCAAGGGTTTATGAATTGCCAGGAAAAAGATAAAAATCTAGTTCCCAGATGGGAAAGGTAGAAGAGCAGATCCCCAAGCACAGCGCCCCCTCCCTCTGGGCTCTTGGACAGCAGGAGGCCCTGGCATGCCCCTCTGATGGGCTGCCCCTCCTAACAGTTTCTCTTGTGCCCCTCAGAGTTTTCTGAAAGCTGGTGGAATTTCCAAAACTAGATGAGACTGAACCACAGAGAGCAGGACCCAGCCCAGTGATAATGGTGAAAAGTAATGGCCCCTAAGGACAGAAAGGGGGCAAAGTGGTGGAAGTACTGTATAATTTAAATGCATTTTGGGAGACGCCCAAAAATGACTAGGGCAGAACAGCATCGTGGTTACATTAAAAACAAAAGCAAGGGGCGCCTTGTTAAGTTGGTTAAGTCAGTCGGTTAAGCATTTGCCTTTGGCTCAGGTCATGATCTCAGGGGTCCTGGGGTTGAGCCCGATGTCAGGCTCCCTGCCCCGTGGAGAGTCTGCTTCTCCCTCTCTCTCTGCAGCTCCCCCTTCTTGTGCTCACTCTCTCTCAAATAAACAAGTAACTTTTTTTGAAAAAAGAAAAAAAAAAAATCTCCAAAGAGGGGAAGAACTTCTGGTTGTGATTCTCATTCCCTTCCCTCCAGTCCTCATCCCTCAGGCTCCTGACCAGCAATTAATAAGATACTGGGGCCATAATTCACACAAACAGAACTCACCAGAAAGTAGGCTTACAAACCAAATGATACTCTTCGCCCCCCTCCCAAGGGGGCACTCGACAAGGCTGGAGGCGTTTTGGTTGCTGCACTGGTGGATGCCAGGCAGGCATCTAGAGGGTAGAGATGAAGCCTGCCGCCAACCGTCCCACAATGCCCTCCGCAGCCCCCATGCATGGCCAAGGTGTCAAGGCCAAAGTGTCAAAGTGCTTCCCTTGAGAAACCTGGCCTGCAGAGAAAGATTCTCTGATCTCTCACCAACCCACTTGCAGCCACACCAAACAAAGTGTATGTGGGCGATTCCTGACGAGGGAAGGCTCGGTAGTGGCTGAGAACATGCACGGATTCCTGGACTGTTAAACTTGAGTTCTAAGCAGGTGGGCGATGGTGAGTGAGTCCCTTTCCCTACCACGGTCTGCTGAAGTCCATTAAGTGTCTAGCCACTCGCAGTTCGCTACCGAGTGGTAGGCCGGGGGTTCCACGGAGCCCAGGTCTACAGACTGAGAGGGGGAGGAAGGACAGGGCAGCCGGGACAAAGGCAAGACAGACAAATAACCACACTGAGACACAGGCCACGTGGATTGCACAAGCCAAGCCGGAAACAGTCCAATGCTGAGAAACGCTGAGGGGCAGACAGAGTGCTCCCAGGTAAGTCCGGTAGCATTCGAGGAATGTACAGGAAGGCCAGGGGAGGGCAGCCATGTCGCCTCTCGTACCCCGTAGGTTCCCGGGGCAGGCAGACAGGGAGGGCACCTGCTCCACGCTCCAAACACTCACGGCCACCTGGGACTGAGGATTCAGGTGCTAATAAGCAAAAGACGAAAATGTGCTCTAGAGAGGTACCGCAAGCACAGGTTACAGTGTTCCACAGCAGGAGCGCTGCCTGCACGTGGTGGAACTTGCACGTGACCTGGGCCTTGGTGCGCAGGCACTGCAGGGGGAGCTGAGCTTGCCTAAGAGCCCCAGATCTGGGTGACTGGGGGGGAGGGGGAGAGGGATTGGTTGTCCTGCGGGCAAGAATCTCTGTAAAGCAGCTTCTGGCTTGAAGGATTTTATCCTGACTTGTGTTTTGGTCACTCAACAAAACCTCTGTCTCTCTCCCTCCTAACTCTTTCTGAGAAATAAGGCCGTACCTACTCTTACTAGGAATCATGGACCGGGGGAAGCCCTATGGAGCTTAATGGCGAACCCATCAATGTTGGTGATGCTGTTGGTTCTAACTCACAGGCCATCAGATGTTGCTTCCTTTCTCATACCTCTGTCTCACTCAGAAACAGCAACTCAGAAACCTACCCAGGCGAAAAGTCATATGCTTTGAAGAGCTGCTAATAGTTCAGCGGCCTAAACATTTTCCGGGACCAAATCTTTACCAGACCAAATCTTTACCAGAGTAGTCCGATGGACGGCCCTGTGAGCTTTCTCCTCTGACAGTGAACGCACAGAAAGGTCAGCCGCAGGACACAGAAAGAGGAGAAGGGTCCTGAATACACACAGACAGTTTAATCACCCGTGAAGAAATCCAAGAGTTGACTGAAAGTGCTTTGTCAGGGAGAGAAGGGAGGCCCCTGCCCTCAGAGAAAGGCCAGGAAGGCTGGAGGTTGCTTTGGCCACAGAGATGGTGGCTGACCACAGAGGCCACCGTGGAGACACCAAGGGCCTGCTGGGGAAATGGTGGTGGAGAGACTCAAAAACAGGAGGGCAGGGAGAGCCAGCACTTTCCAAAGGGCCTGGCAAACACATGTTCCCTAAAAAGAAGACGAAAATTGAGCTCAATGGAAAGGGAAGACATTGTTTTTAAAACCACCACAATTACTTAAGGGTTGGTTGGTCCTTCAAGCTTCTGTCTGTCAATTCTGTCATTTCTTCTTCCAGATTCCTCAGAGTATTTGAAAGACTGGTTTATTCAGATTACATCAATGTCCCTCACTTGCATTTAAAAAAATCAAGGTCAAGCTATGTTGATATGCGAAAGGGAATTTAGATGAATGAGGTCTGGCTCCCAGGCTCTGGCCCTGTAATTACTTTCTTTGTAAGCCTGAATACCCAATCAGATGGTTGCCTTCTCAACACTTTTTGTCATATTTATGGAATACCTTTAAACAATGGAATCTGGAAACTACAGCAACATCTGTGTCCAAATATATCCAAGTCTGTTTGTGTTTTTAATTGGAAATCAAACAATTTTAGATGAACTCATCTATGGTAGCATTGCAAATGCATATTTTTAGGTAATTCTCAGAGAGCATTTTGCAAACCATTAAAGTAACGACATCATGCTTTATCTTTAAAAGATATTTCTCAGCTGTGATTACTATTGGAATGAAATCAGGGGTGGCATTCAAAAAAGACTGCAACATAAAAAGGTTTGCATAAGAATTCTGATTCCATTAGAAAACCGATCCTTTTAGGCCAGTTCTTCCATTCTCCATTGGCTCGTGTAATATGGTTGGTTTGTTCTCATTCCAATTAAAGATGCAATTCATTAAAGAGTCTTTAACTTCATTAAAGCAAAGCTTTCTGTTAAGGTTATCAAGCATTGATGGGCTTCTAAGCGGACATTCTCCGCAGGCAGGCAGAATGCCACTTGCAAACCCTCTGATTTTGTATGAAGCGACTCTCCTTTCCACACAAAGAATTTCATTTCTGTAGTCTGGCCTAGTAAAACGTTTATTCATTTACACTCAGCTTGGTTATTTTAGGCCCAAGTCCATGGGCCCAGTAATTTCGATATGAGGATTATGTGTACAGAAGGAGGGTTGTGTTGCTTTCATTTAATCCGTGGTGCTTAGAAAAAAAAAAAACAAAACTTAAACCAATGAAGTGCTTCCATCACCTGGAGTTTCTTAGGAAGAAATGACTTTTCAAGGCATGTGGGAATTGTCAAGAAAAGAATTTTCCCTTGAAATGATGTGTTGGTACACGGGAGAAGTGCCGGGCAGGGTAGCAAGAGGAAGAGGTAACTCGGCCCGTGAGGAAATGAGTAGCTGTTTTGAAGGCTTGATGAAAGGAGACCAGTGCACATTTTCCTCATTTACCTTTTCATTTTGAAAAGTGGTGGAATTCAGGTACGTCTTGACTGTTCAGGATAATAAAGGATACAAGAGACATGACGAGAAAAACCACCAGTGGTGAGTAAAATAAGAAAGCCAGGGATCACTTTTTAAAATTTGTTTATTAACACTCA
Organism: Mellivora capensis; assembly: GCA_004024625.1. Lineage (NCBI taxonomy): Eukaryota > Metazoa > Chordata > Mammalia > Carnivora > Mustelidae > Mellivora > Mellivora capensis. The sequence continues at coordinate 37,655 of PISX010000275.1, forward strand.
CACCAAGCTGTATACTTTGGTTCCCATGGCCGTGTGGTATCTGATGTCACATATAAAATCGCAGAGGCCATGACAAGCAGGAAGAGAGGCCTGGCCCTGCTGTCTGAGTAATACAAACAGCCCTGTGTGTTGTATGTGGGCCTGAAAATGCCGCCTGAAGAGCCCAGCTCTGGAGCCCGCGGGCCACCACCTCACTTCTTCCCCTGCCTCTGCCTGCCCCCTGGTGGACAAGCATGGGAAAGCGTGGGAGTCATCCTGCCCGGCTTTGTGAGGACTGAAACAAGGCTCCCTGAGAGCATGCCTTCCCCCCCGCCCCCGGCCTGTTCCCAAGCACTGTCTGCGGATTTCCTGGAGAATCAGACCTCTGCCTGGAGACCCTGGGGTCTCCCTGGGATGAACACCTCCACTTCCTGTGTCCTTTTCCTGGGGCCTTTGTCTATCTCGGCCTGCCCCGATCCCCACCAACTTGCAGACATCGTCCCTTGAGCGGTCTCCACAGGAGACGTGCCTTTCCTAGAAAGGACAAATGATTCCCTCTTTGGGTCCTACAAACTGTGCAGAACCAACAGGGTGCTGTACTATTAAACATGTACAGGGTGCTGTACACGTTCCCACTGTAGGAACCTCTCGTGCATCCTGTGTGTCCGGAGAGGCATTCGTTCGTTCATGGGAAACCTTCTAGATGCCCAGCCCTGGAGACACGGAGGAAACGATGCCAAGGCTCCCACCTGGAGGAGCTCACAGCCCAGGGAAGCGGCAGCTTGTCCATCGATCGCCATGTGATCAGGTCGGTGCCACTAAGAAGCTCTCAGTTCTGTGCCTCCAGAATAAAGCAGCAGGGGAAGAGGCATTTGAATTTGTCGTGGGCTCTCGGCACAGCAGAGTTAGTCCAGCAACTGCTTTGTTCAGATGAGCCAGGGAAAGACAGAGGCTGGCACGGCTGGCCTGATACTGCACACCTCTGGAGCACCGTGGCTGTGCTGGGTATTCCCATCTCTGCCCAAGTCACCGTGATCTGACTGTCCCAGCAGAGGCAGACACCGCCAGGAGCTCCCTCAGGTGACACACGGCGTGATCTTCCCCCTGTGGCAGCCCTCGGCTCCTGCCCACACTCTGCTCTGCTTTGCTCACTTCAAGCCTCCTTTAATTTTGCTGAAGCTCCCATTTTGCACGTTGCTGATTCACAGCTCTGGAAGACCTGGAAAGAAGAAAAGGTAATTATCTCCAATGACTCAGGAGCCCTCCTGGACTCTGTGATCTCTGTGTAGAGACTTTCGCTTTGAAAGCCTGAGGGTAATAATATTGTCATCTGTGTAGGCAAAGCTGGAAGGAAACAGATTAATGTTCTTCTAAACTCCTGCCTTTTGGCAAAAATTAGTGTAGAGAAGACAGAGTCTGAGCCCTGGGCTGACAGCTGAGGTGAACGCATCTCATCCAGAGGTGAAGGGACCTGTAAAGAGCCCCAGAAGATGACAAGTCCTTGGGGTGAGGGCATCAGCTCGCTTCTCTCTCTCTCTCTCTCTCTCTCACTCTTTCTCTCTGGTGTGTGTGTGTGTGTGTGTGTGTGTGTGTGTCTCAGTTTCTGTCTCTGTCTCTCTTTCCCTCTGAGGCAATAAATGTTTGTGGGAAGAATGGCTGCCACCCTGAGTCCTGTCAGGCTGCCTGAGCCCTAGAAGGAACAGGGGTTGGGAAACGAAACCACTGACAGATCTTAGACCTGTCAACTGAAGATTCGTGAACAAATAAGGGGAAGTGACTTACCTGCCACAAAACTACTGAGAGAGATGACCCTTGAGGAAGGGTGGGAATCCCAGGACTCTCCTGGAGAGGAGAATGGACTGTGCTCCACTGCAGTCCACTGATGGACTCTCCACACTCGGAGGAAAGCACTTGCCCCTCCGTGGGGCAGGAACACCAGCAGGGGCAGCGGGAGCAATGTGAGCCCGGCGCCCCTTTGGGGAGGGGTGAAACTGAGAGTCAGCAGCAGGCGGTGCTCCGGGTGAGGACTGCAGGGCAGTGCTGGGCTAGAGGGCGCAAACACTGGAGCCCCTGAGAAAGGAGTCTGGGGGTTCTCTGCCCAAGTCAGCCCTTCCCCCTGGGCAAAGGAGAGCGTGCAAGAGGCCCCACGGGGGCAGAGCCAGTACTGCTGGAGAGTGTGGAAGGGGTGGGAAGGCAGAGCCAAAGACCTCTGGGGACAGACCTGAAATCTGTGGCTCTCCCTGAGGCTGTTGGGGCCTGGGGGAAGGAAAGAGACACACAACTACAAATGTTGTGCCCTCTGCAAATGTTATAATTGGTCTGAAGACACTCCACCATCCTATTGTAGGATGGTGTGCATTCAGATTCTCTTCCCGTGCCCCAGCTTTGGGTTCCATTAAATCCTCATTCTCCCTGCTTTTCCCCCCCGTGGATTCATAATTCCTTCCTTCTCTCAATACACACTAATTGAAGGCCTGCCTTTTTCCAGGTCAGGCTGGGTACCAAGAACACAATGTCAGGGAAAACAGACAAGGCTCTGCCCTCGTGGCACTTCCACAATAGAAAAGGAGAGACCTTAATTGAATACCCACACAAGTTAATGGGACACCGCAGTATGGGGAGCTCCGAGGCTGTAGTAAGGGCTTTGGTTTAATCAGAGACGTCAGGGAACTCTCTGAAGAAGGGATGAATGAAATAAAATTTGAAGGAACAATAGGATTAACCAGGCCAGGTCGGTCTCGGCCATGGAAAGACTCAAGTGTGACTAGAGTATAGACAGCAAGGCAGGCAGGAGGCATGACAAGGCTGGTCTTGAGACAGACGTGGCCCGTGGCGGGGGACGGGGTTGGGTGGGCACTGAAGGGCTTAAGAGGACAGGCCATGTGATCAAAGAGGCATTGCAGAAGGACTGCTCCAGCTGCCCTGCAGAGAAGAGTGTGGAAAAGGTCATCAGTGGATGTCATGAGACCAGTTAGGAAGCCGTTACAGGTGAGTTCGAGACCAGGAGGAGAGCAAAGGCGGGCAGAGGGCAGGGGGCGGGGAATTCTATTTAGGATGCATAATTGTTAAGACATGGTGATGGAACAGATAGGCTTACAGTGTACTCCACACCTGTCCGTTTCTCCAACAGACCCCCCTGCAATAAGCCCTCTCTTCGTGGGCTAGATTACTATCTGAGACACAAATGCGACATTCTCTTTGTCAGGTTTGTCGCTAGAGAGGCCTTCATGATTCCTTTATAGTTTCCTCTAAATATGAAGGAAGGAAGGCCCATGATGCATGGAACATGTCAATTCCAAGGTCACAAGTTGAAAGGATGACAGCAACTCAGATTATAGGGTTGTCAACTTCCAAGCTCCCTCACCGTGGCTGAAGGGCTGAAGGGTTGGGACGAGACCAAGAGAACTTAACAATACCGTGGGCTGCTGGAGTGTTAGAGGGGCTGAGTGAGGGCTCAAAATTCATGTATGGTCCAATTAATTGACGTATTCTACTGCACACTTAGGGGATGCTTTTGTAAGATTCCCAAGTCAGCTGGGAGTGCACCTAGCTACCAGATGCCTTCCTGCTAGGACCCCTGCTTCTACAGCACGGCCACCCATCCCTCTCAGGAATGGGGTTTTCTCTCTGTACTGGGCTAGGCATCAAGGACTGGAAGATGAAGAAAAGTGTCCCGCCCTCCAGGAGTTGCAGCCTTGCAGGCCCGTCAATCAGGAGGGCACGGTGTGATGCGTGACGACATAGGCAGGGATAGAAGCTCGGCCCAACAGAATTAGGGAGGTTTTCCAGAGGGCCCATCTAAGCCAAGGCAAGGGGTGAGCAGGAATTTATCTGGAGAAGTGGAGACTGATTGTTTCAGGCAGAAAAAAAATAGCTCATACAAAAACACAAAGATACCTAAGAACGAGGTGTGACCAAAAAGTGATGGCCCAGAGGTGACAGTGGGGGTATAGCAAGAGGTGAGACTGGAGACAGCATTGGTGGGTCACATAGGATCTTAACTACCTGCTTTAGACATTAGTGTTAGTATTAGCATTTCCATTGCTGCATAATAAATTACCCCAAATCTTAGGTGTTTAAAACAATAAACATGGGGGCGCCTGGGTGGCTCATTCGCTTAAGCCTCTGCCTTGGGCTCAGGTCATGATCCTGGGCTCCTGGGATCGAGCCCCACATCAGGTTCCTTCTTCAGCCGGGAGCCTGGTTCTTCTTCTCCCTCTGCTGCTTCCCCTGCTTGCGCTTCTCTCACTCTCCTCCCCCTCTCTCTTTCAAGTAAATAAATAAAATCTTTAAAAAAAAATAAATACAACAACAGACATGTATAATCTCACTATTTCTGTGGGTTAACAATCCAGGCATAGCTTAATGGTCCTCTGACTCAAGGTCTCACAGGCTGCAATCGAAGTGTTGGCCAGGGTCTGTGGTCACCTCAAGGTTCGACTGAGGGTGGATCACCTTCCAGGCTCACTCACATGGCTGTTGGCCAGTGTCAGGTCCTTGCTGGCTTCTTGCTGAAGACATCAGTTCCTTGCCACATTGGACCTGTCCATAAGACAGCTCACAACATGTCAGTTGGCAGAGAGAAAGAAAGAGAGAGAGAGAAGGAAGGAGAGAGATTGAGAGAAAGACATAGTCTTTTTTAAACCTAATCTCAGAAGTGACATCCCATTACTTTTTTAATTCTATTTGTTTAAAGATCACCGGATCCAGCCCCCATGCCCACAGGTGAGGGGTTTACACGGGGTGTGAAAACTAACAGGTGGAGATCCCTGGGGTTGCTTTGGAGGCCGCCTACCACACAGAGGAGAGCTATTTAAGGCAAGCCCGGCATCATCCCATTCTTCATAAATTATATCGAAAGACCTATAATTTCACTGCATATTAGTTTGTTTTTGTCGATGGGTACACTCTGGTCCCTAGGAGCCCTGAAGAACAGTGTGCTTCATTTCACGTCTCTCCCTAAGGATTTTATACAACCCACTTGGCACTCACGCTGTTATTATTAGATAGATTCAGCCGGAAGCTGCCTGTGTGGGTAGAGATAGGTGGGAAGGTAGGGAGGCAGAGAAAGGAAGTGATCAGGACCCCAAATTGAATCAAGAAAAAGGTCACACGCCAACTGAAAATTAGAAATGAATCTGAGTGGAACTAAGTATCGTGGTTGACAGCTCATACGCGCCATGCCAACTTGCCGCAGCTTGGCAGCGGACCTTGGTTTTCCCACATGCAACTGAAAATAACTAGCATTCATCCTGAGGGAGTACCACTAAAATAAGTAACTCCTGCGAGCTATACCTCACTGCTCATTCAAGCTGGAAGCAGTCTGCAATTACTTAGCTGAAATTAGATACAAATTAAGTTGCCACTTCCGGAACCCTTTTTCCTGTACTATATTACAAAACAGAAACTGATTTTTGAACTCTTGACAGTTTCGAGTTTTTCTTTTCTTGCAAATAAATGTGATATCTGATAGAATATACACAATGGCAGATCATTGACACTGACCTCTTGTGAGATCTCATCTCTTTAGAGGTCTGGTTTTCTGATTCTCAGACCTGGGTGTAATTGCTATGGACAGAGTGACAGGTTGCTAGAAAGGAGAGCAACTTGCCCACATTTGAAGTACACCATATGGAGGCGGGGGGTGGGGGAGTGGAGGAAAGAGGACTAGGACAGAATTTTCCCCTGAGATGTATGTGGATGGCTGTGCTCCCACTTTTTTGGTTTGTCTGAAAGCTCTCAGGGCCTACAGCCATTTAAATACAGAGGGTCTCCTATGTTTTTAAAAACAAAACAAACATACATGAAAATAAACAATAATAATAACTTGAGGGTCTCCCCTCAAACTTGGCTAAAAAGGAACTGGCATGCAGATAATGTGGGTGTTTGGAGGTCTTCTGTTATGAAAGAGTCCCCGGATTGTATTATCTCCTTAGTAAAACACCATCTTCTTTGACCTGCTATTGGAAGAAGTAAATGAACTTCAAAGAGCCGAGCTGTGCCGGAACCTAGGACGCTGTGGCAACTTTCAGGGTAGATTGCTTCTCCATAACTTTGAAGTCCAAGCTCCCTTTGCAGAAGGCAAAGAGTATTGTTGGAGACATTAGTCATCATTTAAAACTACCCCCCCCCTTTCACCAGCCCCACACATTCCCACCCTATATCCTTATCATGATATGATGAATCTTAGAAGTGACAAATTAAATAAAGAGTTTCCAGGTAACCTTTCTGCCTCCATGAAGGTTTCCTTTTCTTTTTCTTCTTCTTTTTTTTTTTGTCTCTGTAAGTCTTAAAAAAGAACACTAAAAGTCACCTAAGCAAACCCTTCAGATGGTGAATCTCGACAGCTTCACTTTAATTTTGGGGGTTATTTTATGCCTAGTTTAACTTTTTAAATTATATTTAGTATCTTTTCCAGACTTCTTAGGGCTTGGGAAGAAAATGCAATGAAGTTAAATGAGCTCAAAGTAAATTGAGTAATCCAAAATGAATTGATGTCAGCAATGATTCCGCAAGCAGCTCTCTCCCACATCACATCTCCTGGGAGTGGTGAGCTCAGCACTACATTTATTCTGACAGAGGAAAGCACACACGCAGACTCCGGCTGGCCCAGACCAGCTGAAAATTCAAGGCAACCACCCTTTCTGGACAACTTTCTGCCTTCCTAGCACTTATCATGGCCTGAAAAACCCCTTTTTGAGGAAGGAAACTTTAAGCCATGGTAGGACAAAGTCATACCCTTAAGAGTGACAACCTGGATGGCAATTTGGCAGAAGGGCTCCATATTCCCGGCTCCGCCAGCCCAATGACCCAACCCTCCTAAAGGCCACCATCCCACCTTAACTCCCTAGGGAAAAGACAACCTCCAACTCGGACATTCAAAAGATGGCAAAGTGGAAGAAGGACTGAGAGGATCAAAGAGGCAAAATCAAAATGCTGCGATCTTGTTTATTTTCACCATTCAGGGAACTTTTTGATTAGCCTCCTTTTTTCTTCCCCGATTTCAACAAAATAAAAAACCTTAAGTTCTGAGGAGGGACTCTGCGTCAGGAAGAGGAAATCAGATCACAGGAGGATGGGAAGGAAAAAGGCTGCACGTGTTTTCTCCCCACGTCCTCGCCCATCACACCCCCAACACACAACACACGTCTCAACCAGTGTGTAAAAATAGCTGTCCAGGTTTTGTTATTCATCCCTAAGCGGCAGCTCCCCGCACTGCCTGCCGCCCTTTAGCAGATTGTACTATCAAGTGACGCCGCACAAGTCCCATTCCCCACCCCTCGCCAGACACAGGCCTTCGGTGACCTCAGACATTTTCGTTTTGATCAGGAGTGCGGCGTAAGAGAGGAAAGCCCGCCCCGTTCCCCTCCTCCACGCCCCAGGCCGCGGCGCCGGGAGAGCGCTGCCATCTGCGCTCGGACAGAACCGCCTCTCCGTGCCGCCCGGCACGTCCAGTACGAAGGCGTCCAGGCCGGAACACTCCCTCCCGCGCGGGGAGCAGCTTTCCCAGGGGCCTTAGGAGAGGCTCTGGCCTTTCCTAATGAGGGCCGGGAGCCTCCCCTGCAGGCTCGTTCCTGGCAGGCGCTCCCCCTCCCGGCAGGGAACACCGATTTCCCCACAGCCGGGGGAGGGACTCGCTTCCACTGCCCGACCGCCGCGCCGGCGGCCGGGGCCGGCGCGCATGCGTAGAGGGCCGCGTCCGCGCGGGGTGTGGGGGGCGCGCATGCGTCGGCGGAGGGTCCCGGGGTCAGCCTGCGGAGGAGGTAGCTGCGTGGGTCAGGCGCTCCCCGGTTCCCTGGAGGCACCTCGGGGACCCTGCACCGTTGGAACGGAGCCACAGGAAGCTAACGGCACAGGCTCCCTACAAGGCTTCATGCCTTGTGTTTCATGCCTCCATTTTACAGACGAGGAAACTGATCCAAAGAAGCGGTGGGAAGTGACCAAAGCTGCATTTCTGGATTCTGGCACCTGGGACCAGATCTGGCTCTTAGTGGCATGGTTTAGGTGCTCTTTTGGTGAGCATTTATCAAGTTCATGGATGAGGTGTACTAAATGTCTTCATGGTATGAAAGATAACCACGAATACATCAGAAGCGATGTGATGATGGGTGCCCCAGACTTGGGCATAGAATGAGACAGCCCTGGGTTTGATTTTAATGCTTTGCCAGACTACGCTGCTAGCTGGATGGCCTTAGTGAAGTGGCTAACCTCTCTAAGCGGTAGTTTCCTGGTCTGCATAAAAGAGATAAAATAGGACCTACCTCCTGGGTCGCACATTTTAAATGAGATAAGGTACACATTACTTAGCACGATCACTGCACGTGAAAGGCACTCAAGTAAGTGTTCCTGGGGTATTTTGAGAGGTAGAAGTGGTAGGCACATAGGCCTTCATGAGACCATCAAGACACTCATTTCCAGACAGAACTCATGCAGAGCAAGAGGGAAGGTACTTTCCCCTGTGCAGCACTCGGGAAGACTCACACAGGGTGACATGACCTGGCACTCCAGAGACAAGAGGAAATGGTTTCTGTTTATCTTTCCACCAGCTGCTCCCACCTGCCCTCTGCTCTCCCTCCTTTTCCAGCTCTCACTGTGACTCATGGTGGCTGCAAAGATACATCAGGAGCTCTTATCAGAGTGAAATGCATTCTGCAAAGGTGGTTTCATTTATGTTTGGAGTCCTACTCTATTACAGGGGTCTATGTCCTCTTTTTGTAGGCAGGGCAGGCACAAGAAGGAGAAGTGGATTTACGTGAATGAGAAAGAATGGTGGTTAAGCACATTGGAGGAGTCTGGCATTGTAGATCACCAGAGATGAAGATCATCTGGGACAGCACCCTCGTGCTAGTGAAGGAGCCTTGAAAAACTATAAAAGGTTTTAGACTCAAGTTGGAGAGCCCTGATTTTCTGTGTCCCCGTAGTTCTTCCATCTACTCAAGCACATGGCTGTAGAGGCACATTATATACTGCCAAGTATAAGGTTCTGCTCAGTAAGCAGAGAAAGGGAAAAGGAAAATGGGAATCCAAAAGGATTCCCAGGTTCTTTGTTCAACTTCACGGGTAGAGTGGCACCCTAAAGGTGTGATAGTGACCAAAGGGAAAGAAACTCCTCTGAGAGGAAGATGGCATGTTTTGCACACATTTTTTATGTGCATGGGAATGTAATTAGGAACATGCGTGCCAAGCCCACCAGAGAGAGGCCTAGAAGTGCCCCTGGGAAATAGTCAACACAGAGGTTATCACTGAAGCTGGGGCTGGGATGAGATGGTCCAGAGAGAGCGGGCCAAATGGGAAGATCATGGGGTGGATGAGAAGTGAACCTGAAATATACCAGCTCCTAAGGGTCAGATGGGGGTCCTGAGGAAAGGGCAGAAAAGTGAGAAGAAAACTAGAAAAAAAAATAGCGTCAGGACACCTGGGTAGTTGTCGTTGGATGACTGTCTTTGGAGCAGGTCACTATTCCAGGGTCCTGGGATTGAGCCCCACGTCGGGCTCCTTGCTCAGTGGGAGGCCTGCTTCCCCCTCTTTCACTCCTCCTGCTTGTGTTCCCTCTCTCGCTGTGTTTCTCTCTGTCAAATAAATAAAATCTTTAAAAAAAATGCATCAAGCAGTCCAAACGAGGAGGTTTTCTAGGGTGAGGAAGTGATCAGGGGTGGGAAATGCCACAGAGATGCCCAGCACATGAACACTGGAATGTAACCATTGAGATGGACCATGAGGAAGTCAAGTCATCGATGACTCGCGTGACCCCGGTTTCAGTGGGGCTATGAGAGCAGACACTGGGTCACAAGGGCTTAGAGGCAAATGGAGTCAGGGAAGAGGAGCAGCGGGGAGAGTGGGTATAGCTCACTGCTTCAGAAGAGTTGGGCAGAGAAGGGGAAATGACAGCTGGGGAGGCTGGGTGAGTTTTTTGTCAGTGTCTTCTTACTATGAGAAACTGAAACATGCTGACAGGGTAAAGAGAGGCAGGATCGGTCAACAGGGAGATATAGAATGGGGTCTGAGTACAACCTCCACAGGAGTGAATGGGAGGAGAAGGTATTCTGTCCCCATGTAACCCAAAGGAAGGATTGCTCTTCCTTCATTCTTTTTCTTCATTCTTCATTCTTTTTCTTCTCATGTGAGAGGAGGCAATGCACTTGAACGGTTTAGGGATGGACTTGAGGAACTCTTCAAAACAAGCTTTGATTGAGTCATGGATCTAGCCGTGGCATCAATCTGACTATCAAGTGCATTTAATTAACCTCATTTGCATGTAGAATTATGGTCAATGCCACCCCAAATAATGTGACATAGATCCTGTTATTACCACGTCTGTCAGGACTCTGGGTGGCAAGTGACTGAAACTCAACTCTAACCACCTAAACACAAAATGGAATCCAATAGTTTGCTGACCTGAGTAGACTGGGTTTAGGTAGGGTTAGATTTCAGGTGCTTAAAAGATGTTGTTGGGAATAGTAGGGATTATGACATATGAATTCAGTGTACTCAAGGCATTCATCTGCCTGGTGGGAGTGGGGGGTGAAGGATCTTCCAGAAGATAGGCAGAGATAAAGAAAAGGCAACACTCAGTTTCCCATTTCAAAAGTAGAGTTTGGAGCAATACAATGGTCATGTAATTCAAGCTCTTAACCTTGAGAAAGTACCCCCTACCTTCCATTACTTTCGTCTTTAGCAGAACAAGGACTGGGTTTGGTAGACTAAAATTGGAGTTTTATGTATGAGAGGTCTAGACAGGAAGAGAAGGGGGGATTGCGGGGGGATGGAAGCAGCAGAACAAGATAGGAAAGAGGCCTGGGGGAGCAATAGTATTGGAAAAGTAAGGACTAACACCACAGGCAGAAGAAGACCTTCTCCCTTATTACCCCCTCCCCCCTAGAATTATGAGAAGGAGACCCTGGGTAGCCTTGTGCTGGTCAGAGGGAGGGAGGCCCAGCATGGACTTCCCACTCTATGCTAGTCCCCTTATAGCCTAGACCCTACACAGATGTAGCAGCAAGTCTGTGACCAGCTTGCCAGAGGTGAGCACTGTAACAGGGGGACTCTGTGATGTAGGCTGCCAAGGGAATCCCTAGGATCAGGGCAGAAAGTCATGGCCAGAAGTCAGAAGTACCTGAGAGAGCAGAGACTAAGCCAGCCAAGGAGCTCCGTTGGAAGCACTGTCTCAGTCTAGAGGATGGACCACCAACTCAGCATCCACAAAAGTCCCTATCAGAGGCTGGCAGTCCACCTAGGACAGGAAAAGTGGACACTGAGATGGGCAGACTCCAGGCAGCTATCTTCTAGGACCATACAAGGCCAAGAGTTCCCTTTCTCTCAAATACTATGAGGGCACAGAAGCCACACACCACCCGACCTCCACCTTATAGACCCTGTGGGTGATCAAAACATTTAAAAGTCCTTATAGGCCCAGGCACTGACCAGTCTGAATGGAGGTGTTCTGCTGTTCCAGCACTAACCCTTTTGTTGACAAATTGTGAGGAGCTTGGGGAGAGTCCCGGACAAGGGGCACTGGGGGTTGCTCAGGGAACTCAGGACAGCCCATTTACCAACTGCCCCAGGCATATTTCAGCATTGATCAGTCAGGTCAACCATAATGGTGGGTATAGGTGACTGTGAACCAAACACCATCATCTTTATTGGTGAGGCAGGAGAAGGGCAAGGCCATCTGAGAAACAGAGCGTGTTCCCAAAGGGGATATCGAAACTATTGGATTGGACCAAGACTTAAACCAGAGTCTCCCCCTACTAACCAGTGCCTCCAGATTGATGATGGACAAATGAGGAAAATTCCATTTTATTGAAACATCCACATTGCTGTGTGTGTTGAATTTACCACCCACCTGCTTTCCTTTATATGGGCATCACTTTCAGGCAGCAGCTCCAAGCATGTCTTTCTCAATAGTGCCCGCAACGGTACCAGGGAATGTTCACATTTGTCCAGCTTTACTCATGAACCCGTCTCTGAACCAGTCCCGGGTTGGCCAAGCCCAGGTCATGTGACTGTTTCTCACCTCAGGGACTGAGAGTGGGGAGAGGCATGGCTCCCTAAAGGAAATCAGGATGCTTTTAGTAGAAAACGAGGTACTGGTTTTTGGGCAAGTAGGCACATTGAAGCATACATACACCACTGTTGCCTTCTGGGGGTTAATTTTCTCAAGCGTAGGGCTGAGTGGAGTATCTACACAGCATGAAATGAATTGTCACTTGAGCATTTACCCATAAATTGATCCATGTAGATAACTAATATAGAAAAACAGTAAATCAAAGCAGGATTTTTCCCCCTCTTAAATTTTTTTTATGCTACTGATTACATTTTTAATAATTGAATTAGATAAATACTATCAACTAAGTGTCCAGTATGGTTTAAAGCGTAGTGCATTTCACAAATGCATTTAGAAAATAGTCTCTCCTCTTGTGAATGTGAAGACAAGTGTCTTACTTTCTCCTCTGTGCATTATTTTCTCTTTTGAAAGCAAATCACCCTCTCCTAAGTCTAAGAGAAACTAGATAATTTGTTATTGCCTGTAAAAAAAAAGAAAAACATTTTTTTATAATAAATGAAAAGTTTAATTATCCAAGGAGAGATAGCATTGGGTTTTCTTCACAGACTTTTGTTTTAAATACTGTAAAACATTCCACCCATAATTTGTTTTTAAAAGTCAGCTCTAAGTAAAAGGAGGTACTTAAATTCTCAGGAAAGGAAAAATAATCATCAATTTTACTCTAAAATATATGCTGTGCTTTTTGGAAATAGTACTGTTCCATAAGGGATATCTTAAAATTCGCAATTTAAAAAATTTACATCTCAGAATTGAAAAACTCTTTGGGGGAAAAAAAAATCATTACTCACAGTAAGTAGAAATAAACTCATCATTGTGCCCTGACGTTTGAGTCACATAATTAATTCAGAAGGGGCCGGCTTTCTCTGCATGTGGAATCCAGGCATTCGTTTCTCCATCAAATATTGATCACACCCTGTGTGGCTTCCCTCCTCTATGCTGGGCACTGGGGATGCAAGGATGAGTCAGACAGGCCCACATCTGGGAAGGAAGGAGACAATCCAGTAACAGGGAGGCCCACAGAGGTGTGCAGGCATGCTGAGGGCTTGTGGGAAGGAACAGTCGATTGATTTTTCAGCAGGGTGGATGGCTCAGAGGCTAGCTGGAATGATAAGCTGCCTGAAGGCTTTGCATTTCTCACAGCAACCAGTTCTGTGCCCAGAAAGTATTTATAGACACCCCCCCCAAGATGGAGGACATTTAGAAATCTGCCCTGGCAGCCCTGAAGCAGCTGGGCTCTGTGTCAGCTAAGAAATGAGAACTCCTGGTCTTCCCGGCACCTCAGTACATGTGCTCTGGCCTTGCCTGCCTAGGCCATGGGCGTCGCAGTGCCCCATTCAACATATTCAACATTCTATCATCACTGAGCTGCCCCCATGGGCTAGACCCTGTTCAAGCAAAGCAGACCACAATCTCAGGGAGCTTACTTCTAGAGGAAGGGAGAGGGACGGATTGTATGTCAAAATGGTGATAAGTGCTATGAAGAAAAACAAAGCAGGAATGTCAGAACAACAAAGGTGGGGTGGGGGTATATAATACAAAATAGGGTCTTAAGAGATCCGGCCTAAATTCAGTTTCCCTAGTTACCTGGGCCCCCAAGAACTGTGGCTGGTGGTGCATTGGGAGCCCACCAAAGACAGCAGCAAGCTGCATGACCCCAGAGTGCCCAAGACGTGGCCGGCTCAGGCTAACACAGGCTGGTGTGCAACCCCACCCTGTCCCCAAAGAATTTTCTTATCTGGCAGCTCCTGCCTGGGGAGGAAATGGGATATTTATGCTACACGTGAGAAGAAGGTTTGTACCTTGAGAGCATCTAGGGGAGATGGACATCCATATCCCCAAAGAAAACTTAGGCAAAGCGAAGATAAAAGGTCAGGGCCTGGGCCAAGAGTGCTGGGGCCCAGTCTAGGTGCAGGCCCCCACCCAAAAGGGAAGTGTCAGTCAGGAAGGGGGCAGACACCATGTCATTAGAATGGGCTAGAAGGAACACCTGTGTTGGGGTGGGGAGAAGGAGGCGCAGACCCCGCCGTACTGGTTACCAGGGTGGGGGGCAGAATGAGAACTCAGAGTCAGGACCTTTAGTTTGGAGCACAGAGCTGGGGTAGGGTGGCCAGGTGTGGAGGCTTTGGGAAGAAGTCAAGGGTTCTGTGTTTATTTCCTAACACTGGCATAGGTGGCTCTTGGCTCTCGCCTTATTCTGTCACCTGTGTAAGCCCCTTAGTGCTTTTAACCATAAGCCAAATAACACTGAAATAAATTGTAGTTCTCTTGGGAGGGCAGCTAGGGAGGGAAGGAAGGTGAAAGGGCAAGAAATCTCCAATATTTTGGACCTAAAGCATAATTGCAGTAGAAATCAAGTAGAAAGAGACTTAGGCCTCTGGGGAGGATAGAAGTACGTACAATAAACTGACCAGCACAGCGTGCTCCCCTGTGTGGACACCAGGACCAGAACACCTTGTTGTGTTGCCACTTTGATCATGGGATTTGGATCAGAAAGAACCTGGGGTTTGCACTTTGCTCTGGGGCTTGGCCCTGGCCTCTGCCACCTGTTGGCTGTATGACCTTGGGTAAATGACTTGACGCTCTGAGCCTTCATTTCTTCATCTGGGTAGGGGAAAGATATAAGCTGGAGCCTGGGCTAAGAGTCAGTCATGTCTGGCGAGCCAGTGGGAAACCCTGCAGGGAAAAGCAATCGGCCTTTCTTGAAGAGCTGCAAGGGGCCAAGTACAGTGAGCTCACTGAGGGGCAGAGTGGCCACATCAGAGAAAGGAGGAGTTTTGAGGACACCGTGGTTATAATGGCTGAATCTGTCCTTGGCCCTGCCCAGGCTGGATCCATGGCTGGGACAGAGGGGTCCAGAAAAGCTAACGGGATTATTTACTACATACTCTAAAAGACACTGAGATTCAGGGTCATTGTGATGAGACCCCATCAAGGTGCATAACAGGAGAGAAAGACCTCATCTCCACGGGGCAGCTTTGCCAGAGCAGGAAGGTAGAGCAGGGGGCAGGGGCGGTGCCTGGCACCCGGGCACGGATTTGTACGTGAGTACAGGAAGGATGCCTCACCCCAGTGACTCCCCAAAAGTACAGGGGAGGGGAGGTACTGTGCTGGAATTAAGTTCTAGGTGAGAGATGGTGGGGACAAACTAACATTTGGATTCTTAGTCTTGGGGCTTCACTTGTTCCCTACAAGGTGAGAGACTCTTGGTTGAAAATAAGGATGTTCCCATGCATGAGCCAGGACGTATCAGGTCCCCTTCAGGAGCCACATTAGGGACCCAACAGAGCCCTTGGGGGACTGCTCAGGACATCCCCCGGTGCGTTTGGGGATCGAGACAGCATTCCCACGACAAACATTGTTAATCAAAACATAACCTGGCACGAATCTTTGAGCACTTACGATGTGCCAGGAAGGTACACATGCTAAGAGGGATTTGAATAATCCTTTTCTCGGCACTTGACAGTTCACAAACTACCCTGATATGCATTTTATTCCCACCAGTCTTCACGACAACCTAACAATCTAGGATCCCCCTTTACAGACTGGGAGGTGGGGTTTCAAAGAAGTCAAGTCATATCTCCATAATAATCCAGCCAGTAAGGGGTGCTACTGGACTCTCTTTGGAGACCAAACCAATGGAAGAATGAGGGGAAAATTCAGCAAACACTAAAACCTGACATTCTGACTGGAAGAGCTGGAGGGAAAGACAGGTCTTTGTGGCTGGACATCTGAAAGAGGTCAGCTGGGACTGGAGCTGGATCTAACCAGAGGGCAGAAGGCAGGGGGAGGGGGGTAGATAGGATATGGGAGACAGGATGTAGAAAAGGAGGCAGGATGCACATGGGGGAAGGCAGGCTCCCTGTGCTGGTCCTGGAGCTGCCCCCACTCATGACTTCGGTGACTGCTGGTCTCAGGGTCTGTATCCCCGTCATTTCTAATTCTTCTTGAAGAGTTATTTATGACATTCTAAATGTATGCAAAGCTACATGTGCCAATATGAGAATATTAGTTAGCCAGAAATTATGCTCATCTCAAATTGCAGAAAAAAGACAGGACACAGGAAAAGGAATGAGCATTTATGGGCCAGACTCTGTGCTGTCACCTTTCACATTCTTGATCCCTTTTAATATTCATTAGAGTGTATTCGTTCATTACAATGACTTCGGAGTACTAGATTTTCCAGTTTACCACAGTGTCTACCTTGTGGAATTCAGGTGGAACTGAGAGGACCAATAAACCCAGTTTAGTTGACAGTATAATTTTTTATCCTATTTTTTTTAATTAATTCAAGTTTAAAAACCATGCAGTTTCCAAATTACCAGCTTCAGAAAATTCATAAGTCATTGAGGTACTCGGGTTTCAGAGATTGTGCCCTATCAAAAGCAGGGCCTACCTTGCACTAGGTAGAGGATGAGGAGATTTTCAGGGGAACCTGCCCCATTTCCTCAAACTTGGGGTGGTACAGATGCCAAGGTTTGACATACCCTGACCACTTTACTTTCCTTGGCAGCTCCAGCTCTGACAAGGGAGCAAGAAATATACCTCTGCCTTGACAGGAACAATGCCTGTGACATGAAGGACCTCAGGTGCTACGCTGGTTTTTGACAGTTCCTCAGAAGAAAGCACTTCCTGCCTGTTCTAGTCAGCCCCAGTCCAAGTGAGTCACCACATTTTCAGTCAGGCAAGTATTTTAAGGCATGAGAAATGCAAGCTGGAGACAGTAGAGAAAGGTGAGGGATGGAATACCACCATTGGCTTTGATGGTGACTTGTAGACATGGCACCCGGAAGGTCATTCTGGTAAGAGTCCCACTCCCTGCTGTTTTGCTGGTATGGTGGATGGGGGAGACTGGTGGCCACCCTGATGCAGGTGTGGGGCATGGCCGTGGGCATGGGCACATGTTTGCCCCTAGAGCAGACAGCCACCCTGGCAGGCTCCTGTTGGCTATTTGGGTCTCGGATGGAAGTCCACGCTCCCGTGGATGGCACCGCTGTGCTCTCTAGGTGATCTGGCAGGGAGCCAGCAGGGCCCCGCCGCAGAGTCAGCCACGACCTGAACCTCCTCCAGCTCTGCTCTTGGGTTCAGCCTTGGGCTCTGCACAACATCACCACCGACAGCCTCTTTGGCTGCCATCCACGCAGTGAAGCTGTGTATCCTCTATTCGGACGGGACCAGGAGGCTAGCTTTGAGCAGAAATGCAGGTTGTGTCATAGGCCTGGGGGGTGAACCACACTGTGGGAGCATCAGGATGAACTGTGTTCCTCACCCCTGAGGAGGGGGGAGCTGCAGTGATAACTGCAACAGGGCGGGGGTGGGGAGCAACCTTTCTTTGTTGTTTTTCCAGAATCCCCTTAATTAAGCTTTCACATGAATGTGAGAAACAAGCAAGGTCCATCCTCAGGTCCTGTGGTCCTCTCCCCCAGAGTCTGACTCAGGGGCTTGGGGCAGGCTTATTCTTTATTAAGGGCCCAAGGGATTCGATCGCAGGTGATCCTGGACCACGCTTTGAAAACCACTGGGGCAGAAGTAAGCCAGCAAGTGTGTGAGACACATCTGGTGTGAGTGGTGCTTCATCTGGTTTCTTAAGATAGTATTATGGGCCAAACTGTGATCCCCAGCTCTGAATTTATCCACTGATGTCCTACCTCCCAGAATCTCAGAATGTGATTGCATTTGGAGACAGGGCCTTTCAAGGGATAATCACATGAAAAATAAGGTCACTGGGTGGAGCCCAATCCAATATGACTATCTGGATAAGGAGAGATTAAGGAGAGATTAGGACACAGACACCCACAGAAGAAAGAGCATGCGAGGACACAGAAAGAAGACAGCCATCTGTAAACCAAGGAGAGAGACCTCAGATTTGGGAGCTTGAGAAAGATAATCCAGTGCGTATGTTCCACACACATAATATAATATCAGCATACGTAACATCTTACAGCATCTCCAACAGTAGTATCCTGTAATCAAACACTCTCATATTTCTGGAGTGAGATGTCTACGTTGCATAAATAAAGATGATAAGCAAGCAGCCTTAGATCAACTCAAGACAGGTTTTTGTGCCAAATCAATTTTTTTCAGGTCAAGTTTTGCCATCAAATGAGTTATAAATGGAATTTTGGGCATTTGGAGCTTTTAGAGTTTTGAAGACCCGTATTATCCCTGTCTTCATCTCAGATGAAGAAACAGAGGCACAGGGAGATAAAACAACCTCTCCACATTCATTAACTCATGGGAGGTGGGGCTGGGTTACCACCCAGGCAGCCTGGTTCCCACCCACATGTGCCTGGCTGTGCCCCCACGGTACGGTCTGTTCCTCAGGGCCTGCCGTGCCTGCAGAATAAGTACACCAGGCTTGCAGCCTTGCTGTGAGGACTAGATACAGTGCAGCTTGAGTTCTGTGATGGGTCGAATTGTGTTTCCTTCCCAAATTCATATGTTGAGATCCTAACCCTAGTACCTCAGAATTTAACCTCCTATGGAAATAGCCTTATTGCAGATATAATTAAATTAAGATGAGCCCTAATTCAATATGACTGGTGTCCTTATTTAAAAAAAGGAAATTTGGACGCAGAGACAGAGGTGTGCTCAGGGAGAATGCCAGCTAAATCCATAATGCGGAGATCAGGGTGATGCTTCCACAAGCCAAGGAGTGCCCAAGATGGCTGGCAACCTGCTGGGAGCTAGGAGAGGAAAGTGGAACAGTTCCGCTTGCTGAGCCTTCAAAGGAAGTTACACTGCCGATACCTTGATCTCAGACTTCTAGGCTTCAGAATGTAAGACAGATTGGTGTTTAAGCCCCCCAGTTTGTGGTAATTTTTTGTAGCCACCCTAGCAAATGAATATATATTCTTTACACGGGTCCCAGATTTCAAGTGAGAGACCAATCAAGGGTAGCTTCCCAAGTTACTACTTTATTATGGAGGCTGCGGGAGATAAAGCCTATGAACTAGATGACTTCTAAGGCCTCTTCCAAGTTCAGGGTCTAATTTTCTATGTTGACAACATGGGGATAGCCCAGTTCCACTTGCCACTTCCCCCAGGAGTCTGGTTCTTAGGGCATTTCTTTGCTTTTTTAAAAGATGTGCTCATGTGGGGCGCCTGGGTGGCTCAGTGAGTTAAAGCCTCTGCCTTCGGCTCAGGTCATGATCCCAGGGTCCTGGGATCGAGCCCCGATCGATTGGGCTCTCTGCTGATCGGAGAGCCTGCTTCCCTCCTCTCTCTCTGCCTGCCTTTCTGCCTAATTGTGATCTCTGCCTGTCAAATAAATAAATAAATAAAATCTTAAAAAAAAAAAAAAAAGATGGGCTCATGTAAAGGTGGTCTTAAAAAGCAAAACAAAACAAAACAAAGCAAAGAATGTTTTTTCCGCTGATGTGGGTCATGTCCGTGTACTTTAAAAATGAAACCATGTGGGCCCTAATTTCCCTTTGGATGTTCCTACTTGTACCACGAACTCAGTCAGACGTGGCTTTTCTGAATCCATTTCATTTGTGCCTTCAGATCTGCCAAGTTTAACGCACAGTATGTGTTTGGGCTACAAATTCTGCAGAGGAAAGCGGAAAGCTAAGTTAGAGGTGGTTTTCTTTAAGTTAAGAGTGTATCGCTGGAGCCTTAGGTTTGCCTGGAAATTTGGATTCTTCATGTGGAAATGAGTCCCCTCATTGCCATTTTATTGAGCAGATAAAGGCTGCTTTAAGAAAGTATAAAAGGCTGATGAATGCTTTTTCTGTTTGTAGAACAAGAAGGCATGGTTGGCCCAGTATAGAGAAGGAGGTAAAAATGCTCAACCATTTCCTTCAGGCTTTGGGATAGGATCCCCCACTGTTGAGCTGGTTTGCACCTTTAGGCCTCTACCATGAAGATTCTACACATCAATTTCAGGCAATTACCTGGTGGAGTGTGGCCCCCAACTCCCCAGCCGTGGAGATGGGACCTTAATGGCGAGAGCGTTCAAAGAATGAGCTTCGGGTTTCCTTCTGACATCCATTTGCAGCTGTTTACCAACTCCCTGTCAGCCCTCAGCCTTTGTCCGGCAGGCTGGTTCCCAGGGCTTTCCTCACCAAGCCAAGGGATATCTCTCATCTCCCTGCAGCTCCGGCCAGGCTCAGAGCCAGAGGTACCGTGAACATTGGCTTAAGGCTTTCCATCTTTTCTCCTTGTTCCTGGTTAGCCTTCCACCAATTTTAAGAGAAGTAGGCCTTTTTCCTATCATAAATATAGCCACAGTGGAATTCTTTTGGGGTACCAAAAAGGTTACAGGGTAGGAGGTGACACTTTGGGGATTTCATGCTTGGTGACTTGCATCCAGTGTCATTGGGAGAGCTTTAATTAAGCCAGAGTAACTGCCTAATAGATGGGAGCTGCTCCGGAGTAGAGACCACATCTTGTTCATCTTTGAATGCTTAGTGCCTAGGTCTGAGCTTTGGCACATAGTAGGTGTTCAATAAAATTAGTTGTTGAATGAATGAATCTTGATTTTCTTGCTTTATCAGATAGGTGTCTGACATGTGTTAAGTCCAACACTCACAGCCACAAACAAGGTTGGAGAATGCTTCTGTTACATCATAATAGCTCACATGGGTCATGTCCAACAAAAAGGTCCTGAGGTCAAGGGGTAGAGGACAGAGGCCCAGGTTTGGCTCCACCATTGTCCAAGAGACCCTAGGATCTCAGCCTCCCTGTGCCTCAGTATCCTTCACTGAAACACAGACATTGTAATATTTGCTCTCTGCCTGCCTTACTGGGTGATTACAAGAATGCGACAAGAGAATGGATAGGAAAGTTCCCTGAAAATTTCAAAGGCCATGCCAAGGAGATTATTTTTATTATCATTTCTATTATTACAGATATTTGTATTGTTGTGTTGCTCATAATTGTTTCTGATTTCTTCAGTTTCCTTTCTACTTGCTCATGTCCAAGGATCAAAGTCAGGATTACCTCCTATCCCAGATAAAGGGATACTCATCCTGGGAGTCCAGGTGAGGCTCCAAACCAGCTTGCTTGGAGCTGAGTCATCTACTTGGTCAGCAAACATTCCTATCTCACAGGTGGGGAGTGGCAAGTGAACTCGCTGAAGACTAGTTGACATAGAATTGCCCTCTGATGCCCTTCCTGTGCCCAAAGCCACAGAAAACAGAGGACTGTGCTCCTTGACATTATTTCTAACCCATCCAGAGAGTCCTCGGTCTCCATTCTCTCTAGAATAGGCCAGGGGGGAGGTGACTTGTGGGAAGCAGCCAGCCAGTGGCCCGCAGAGCCCCAGCAGGAAGCCTAGCCTCCGGACTTCCAGGCCAGTGCTCCCTTCATTCCCCCTGCCTCTCTGGTGGAGGGATCCTGGCGCTAGTAGGTAGGGCCTCCTTTTGTTTCCTGTTGCTAAGGCAACTGGGTGAACCTAAAACAGAAACAGCCCACGTGGTCTTGCTGCCTCTACCCAAACGGTCATCTCATCCAGAGAGCCAGAGTTAGGCAGATGGATCTGGGCCGAGTGTGTGTTTGGGGATGAGGAACCCTCCCAAGGAGAAACATCTGAGCTGTGTGGCAGTTGATATTCTTTGAACACTCTTCCCAGGCAGACAAGATGCTGAAGCCAGGGAACGGTGGGGTAGAGGGTGAGGAGTTGAAGTGGCTGGAGCGTGCCAGTTGGCGGAACGTGACAAGGGCTAAAACTGTCCGAGGCCAGGGTTCTAGCTGCCTGCCCTTAGTTACAGAATGAGAGAGCAGGGGCCATGGCCACTATCCCTCACCTCTGAAATCTGTGCCTCTAGCTTTCCTGCTTTCCCCCAAAAGGGGCCCTTCTGAACTTTTAGACAAGGGTCTTTCCTTTTTTTTTTTAAGATTTTTTTTTACGGTATTATTATTCTTTTTTTTAATTTTATTTATTTATTTATTTGAGAGACAGAGATCACAAGTAGGCAGAGAGGCAGGCAGAGAGAGAGGGAAGCAGGCTCCCTGCTGAGCAGAGAGCCCGACGTGGGGCTCGATCCCAGGACCCTGGGATCATGACCTGAGATGAAGGCAGAGGCTTTAACACACTGAGCCACCCAGGCACCCCTAGACAAGGGTCTTTCTTAAGGAGTAATGTGATACTGTGGGGATAAGGGCAAAGCCATCAGAGAACCTGGCAGCTCTCTCAGCACAGAGCCACAGAACTGGGAGTCACATGAGAGAAGTGCAGGGCAGACCATCCCACAGCTGTCCACCGAAGACCTCCCTCCAACTTCCAGACTCAGCTCAATGATGACCTTCTCCAAAACCCTCTTCAGATCCACCTGGACAGGCAATGACACTGTCCTCCTCTCTCCTCCCGTATTTTCATCCGCACCTCCCCATGCACTCAGCACCTGCTGGCCACATATTCATCCTTTGAATGACTTTCATTGCACACATACGAATATATGCTCATTGAAGGAAAAATCAGAAATGCAGACACCCACAAAGAAGAAAACAAAAACCATTCTTAAACCTGCCACCTGGAGATAATCACCACTGATGTTTGGCTTATGTCTTTTTTTCTGCCTACATTCAGCTCGTCAAAAGCCAAGTCCACACCTTGCCCTCTCTTTGTACACTCACAGCCGCCATAGTGCTTCCCATTCAAGAGTGGGTGAATAAACAAAGGGAGGAGTGGACAGAAGGACAGAGAAAAGGTTCTCCTACCCAAAGGTTGCCTCGACAAAGGAACTATAAAGGGAAGAGCAGGTCACATGCACCCCCCCTCTGCTCCCCTCCACTCCCATCAGCGCAGAGTCAATGCCAGGAAGTGAGCAGTGCACAGAGAATGGGCCGGACCTGTACAATGATCATTAGCGGAAAGACAGAGATCCCTGCCGTGTGACTTGGAAATGTCGGCCATGGCTTAAGGGAGAAGAGGATTCATGGAAATAGCCAAGTCAAGGTCGCCACATGCGTGCAGTATTTTAGGCTCAGCAAGCAATCTGGCAAATTCAAAGCCTCTCGTAAATGACTTCCAAGAAATCTACTTTTAGCTGTGCCATTGACATGGGAGTACATCCCTATGACTTGCCCCTCACTGGGCTGAAGATTATCATTGATTTATCTGGAGCAGAAGCAGCAGGATTCCACATCACCTCTTGGAAGGCAGCCGGGGCAAAAGCAGAGAATTAACAAATCTTTATTATTAATTCCAATACCACAACACCCCATGGGTCCTGCAGCAAATCACGGGCTCTTTTAACAAGAGTTTCTCTGTGTTTAAGTGGAGCTGATTTTTTTTTTAAACAGAACATGTCCTCATTCTTAACTGTAAAGACAACCTCAAAATACTCATTAATCCTGCACAAGTCCAGAACATGCTAAGTGCTGCAGGAGATGCCAAATAAGTGGAACAATCCCCATACGTCATTCATTCAAGCATCAAACGTTGGTTGGGGCCCTTTGTACCCCAAAGGGTACACACCAGTGTGTGTACACACCAGTGTACGTGGCACTGGGCTTTACAGCATATCGTCGTCATTATCTGTCTTTAAAAATAAAGAGATGAGCCTCAGGGAGGTTCTATGACCTTCCCAAGTGCCCACAGCCACATGGTCTGTAAGAGACTTGAGACTAGAATAAAGGGAAAGGATCTGACAGTTTATTATTTTCATTATCATTTAAGCACCGTTTAAGGAGCCTTAGAAAGGCTAAGCCAACATTTGTGTGAGCCTCCCTCTCACTAACTCAGAACCAGCTATACAGTTCATGTCGGGGGGGTTAGGAAAGTGGTTTGGGCTCATTTCTTCCCCCACCAGTGAGCCTCTAGGGGAGGCTGGTGTGTGCAAAACCAAAGGTTGTCTGGTCCTTGCTCAGTGCTTATTCTCTGTGGTCTGTTGATGCCCGCCTTCCACTCTGGGCCCAGAGAGGCAGGGTGATCCCAGGCCCATGACCGAGATGAGCAGGAAGAGAGGAAGTTTTGGTCCCTGGCAGTGTTTTGCTTCTGCCCTCAGTGTTTTTTCCCCTCAACCCCAAAGCAACACTTGGGTGCTAAGAGAAAGGAGCCTGAACTTGAGCCCTGTGGATGAGGGTTTAAGCCCCAGCCCAACCTCATGCAAGTTGTGTGAGCTTGGGCAAGCCTCTTTGAGGCTTCCTTTTTTCCCCACGACGTGGAGGCAATACTTCCCGTGCAGAGGGGTTCAACTGGGCAGCTTGAGTACAGGGTTGCTCAGTCAATAGTCATTGTCTACTATTGTTCAAACTAAATTCCACCCAAAAAGCAGAGTCGTGATTTTTTTTTAAAAACCATGAGCTAACAAGTGTTTATTAAAGATCTATTTTAAGCAGGAAGATGGAGAGAAACCCTGCCCACCTGCTTCAGGAGTGAGGGGCCTAGGCAGGGAGTAAATAAAACCCATGGTAATGAGCGACTTCCAACAGCTCAAGCAGCCAAGATACCGGAAGTGAGAAATACAATTCCTGAGGGGTCTGCAGCTTTGGAGGTGATGGCTGTGTGTGTGGGCAGATGAAGGCCCCTAGGAGACCCCCGGCTGAGGACCACCCCCAAGACCACACCACAGGTCCTCTTCAGAGGCCGTGTTTCCATGCCCTGGTCCTTTCTCTCCCCTCCCCAGAGGCTGCTTTTGTGCTCGGTGCAGGTACTTTCCTTCCCGAGTGCCACGAGGATCCCGGGCACCCTCAGGTTATCTGTGGCAGGCCTGGCTGGCTCCTCACCAGGCGCTGACCTCACCTCGGCGTCAGCCTTATCAGGTGTGGACAGAATTGTCTCCCTGCTCGGGGAGCTCCGAGCCCAGGATTCTCTCCACACCCCGGGGAAGAGGAGGGCCAGGCACCTCGGAGACTGAACGAGGCGGCTACCTGCCCTATGGGGAGCAGCCACAGAGGTCTGTGAGCACGGCCGTGGGGCCCAGACGTGACTCGGGCAGGAGGGGGAAGGTTTATGTGAGTGTTGACAAGGACCAGAGCCGATGCTGAACTCTGCCAAACAAGAGAGAAGGGAGGAGGGTGACGGGGAAAGACAGCAAGTCTGCAGTTCAGGTCCTCATGGGGATACCAGCAAAGGGCAGCAGGTCACCTTGGGGATCCAGTCTCCTCCAGAATGTGCTTCTTCCCAGGGAGCAGGGAGATCCAGACCCACCCCGTGTTTGGAGAAGCCGGCCTTGGCATGGCGGAAAGGGAAGTGGGGGAGACAGCCGGAACCGGGGAGCGGGCGTGCGCCCTTTGCTCCCCAGCACCCAGGCATGCTACCAGTTGCTGGGTGCCGACTCCTGTTCCGTAGTCGCCAAAGACACCTCACGGGGACCGCAGCTCTGTTGAGGTTGGTGAGCTTAAGTGCTCCTTGGCGCTCATGGCCTGGGGGTGAAGTGGGAGTGGGCTGTTGAGTTAGAACTCATCACACATGGGCTCCTTCGTCCAGCTGCTCCAGCCACTAGTTCGTGTGCCCTGAGACTCCTACCCTTATTGGGCTTGTCACTGTCTGTCAGTCAATGATAACTTACCTGGACTGTCCACAGAATCACAGTCATGTAGCTCCCAGAGCAGCACATCAGTGTTTGCAAATTCTAGGGCTGGGAAGGAAGGCAGGGGTCAGGAAACCCCTCACCGCTGGGGCACCGGTCCTCGCCCGGCCTCAGCCTGGGCTTGTAGAAGGCGGGGTGAGCCGGAACCGGCAGCTTTGTCCTTGTCAGCAAAAGAGACAAGTAGGGACGCTGGAAATATGCAGCTGGACACCTGTGTCCGAGAGAAAAGGGGAGCCTGAGCGGCAGAAAGCTTTTCCTTCTCTGCAGGTTATATTCCGCGTGTGGCCCTATTGCACTCACACGGTGCCGGGCACAGCCAGGAGTTCATCCCGCAGAAACGCTCAGGTGTGTGCGGGTGATGGGGCCCAACGGTGTTCGTTGCAAGTGTTGCTGTACATCACAGAAGTCTGGAAACAATCTAAATGCTATCAATAAGGGCCTGATTAAATAATTTATGGGCTGCACGTAGGATGGCACACTATAAAGAAAGCTCCTCGCGCACTGGGAGGGAACGAGCTCCAGAGCACACTGTTATGTCAGACAAATACAACTAGCTTAAGAACTGGCGTGTCATCATTTGATTAAAAGAGAGGAGAAGTGGGGGAGGGAGGAGAATAGGTATTTATACAGAGACTATCTTTGGAAAGATTCCCAAGCTGGTAATATTGTATCCCCCTGGGAAGCAGTGTCTGCAGGTGGGTGTGGGAGCTGGGAAGGTATCAGCTGACCTGTGCTGTACACCACCCCAGCCCAAACTTAGTAGCTGAAAACACCCACTTTATCCAGCTCACATTTCTGTGGGTTGGCTGTGTTGGCTGGGGCTTCTTCGCATGGCAGCGTCAGAGCCCCCAGAAGAAAGAGAGCAAACCCAGGCCACAAAACACTCTGAAGCCTTTACTTGCGTGATGTTTGCTTGAGTCTCTTTGGCCAAAGCATTTCACGCAACCAAACCCAAGTTCAAGGAAGAGAAATAGACTCCATGTCTTACAGCATAAAGGATATTAGTTTTCATCTAATGGTGGACAGAGGTGAGGAGGGAGGGAGAGACTTTTTTCTTTTTGTCCTTTGTACTTTTTGAATTTGAGGCATGTCAATATTATTCAAAAAGAAATACAGGGGCACCTGGGTGGCCCAGTTGGTTATGCGCCTGCCTTCAGCTCAGGTCATGATCTCCGGGGTCCTGGAATAGAGCTCCACATCCGGTTTCCCGCTCAGCGGGGAGTCTGCTTCTTTCTCTTACTCTGCCCCTCCCCTCCTCATGCCTTCTCTCTCCCTCTCTCTCTCAATAAATAAATCTTTTAATAAGTAAATAAAATTTCCTACACCAGGAATTTGAAAAAATAAAAACAGTAACAAAATCTCAAACTTACTGAGGCTTACTGACAGGGCAGGGGCATGGCCTGCATCGTCCCATTTTGCTCTCCCAGCAGCCCTGGAGGCAGGCACAGTTTGGGCCCTGAAGCAGCCTTCTTGAGGTTGCTGCTACCAGAGGGTCAGTAGCAGGGATGCTGGGCCTTGAGGCATCACCGGGGAGCAGGGAGGAAAGGAAGCTTCTCGAGTTGCCTCCACAGTGTGGGCAGGCCTAGCCGCTGAAAAATCCAAGGGTGGTGTGCTGTAGGTGAGGGCAGGGCAGGCACAAAATGCTTGACTGTTTGAAAACACACAGAGAGAGTTTGAGGGTGGGGAACAAGAAGGCAGCCTCTTCAAAGATGCCAGAGGAGAGTTATAGAGCTTACGGGCCCATCTGAAGGAAAATAACTCAGTGAGACAGAAAGAGTTTCTTGCCTCTTCTTTATGATGCAAGACAGCCGCATATGTGCACAGATGTAGACAGACAGGGAAAGTCCTTCATCATCTCTACCCCATCCTTTGGGCCCCCAGCCAGCCCTGACGACCTTCTCCTCTGCTCCAAACGACTTCTGAGAGCTTTACCAGAGGCTGTGCTCCCCGAGGCCATGCTCGCTCCCTTCATGGGCATGGTAGTGCTATTGTGTTTATGTTTGGTTCTGTCTTTTTATTGAAATATAATGTCTACACTGAAAAAAAATCACAGGTACACAACTGATGAATTTTTTTTTAAAAGGGGAAATATCTCTCTGTATTGCCAGCCTGCAGATCAACAAACAGGCCACTGTAAGCGTGATAGTACGTTCGAAGAACAAGAAAAAGAAGAAGAAGAAGAGAAGGAGGAGGAGGAAGAAGAAGAAGAAAAAGAGGAAGAGGAAGAAGCAGAGGAAGAGAAGGAAGAGGAGCAGCTGGGTGGCTGAGTTGGTTTAAATGTTGACTCTTGATTTCTGCTCAGGTCATGATTTTGGGGAGGGTGGAATCAAGCTCCACGGTGGAGCCCCGCATGGGGTTCTGCTCAGCGGGTAGCCTGCTTGAGATTCTCTCTCTCTCCCCCTCTGTCCTTCCCAGTCTCTCTCTCTCCCTCCCCTCCCCCTCTAAAGTAAATAAATAGATCTTTAAAAAATGAATGAGGGACGCCTGGGTGGCTCAGTTGGTTAAGCTGCTGGCTGCCGTTGTCTCAGGTCATGATCCCAGAGTTCTGGGATCAAGTCCCGCATCGGGCTCCTTGCTCGGCGGGGAGCCTGCTTCTCCCTCTGCCTCTACCTGCCTCTCTGCCTGCTTGTGTGTGTGTGTGCGCATGCGCTCGCACACTCTCTCTCTCTTTCTCTGACAAATAAATAAAACTTTAAAAAAATGAATGAAAGAAAGAAGCACTGTTTTTTAGGAATATATTCTTAAATATTTACAGATGAAATGATACGATGTTTTGGGTTTACTTCAAAATCATCTGGAGTTAAGGGAAGTTACAGTTTAAACAAGGTTGGTCATGAATTGGTAATTATTGAAGCTGAGTAATGATTACATAAAGGTTCTTTGTGTTCTCTGTCTCTTCATATTTAAAATTTTCATGATAAAAATTTTAAAACAATCAATAGGGAATCCTGGCTTCACCTCAACCCAGTGGCTCTGAGACATGAGGTAAAAGCTGACCAGTATGGTGAAAAATGTGTCTTTGGTATATTACTTGGTAATGAAGAATCTCAGAGTCTAATGGACTAAATACATAAATAATTAACTTTAAAAAATTTTTTAAATGTTCATGTGCGTATCTCCTGTGTAATGGAAAGCTCCCTACAGGTGCTGGGTTTTATTCATATCTGTATCCTGAACCCTTAGCATGGTGTCCTACACATGGTAGGTGTTCATAAATGTTTGTTGAGTGAATGAATGCTTGAAGGCTACATCCTATCCTACCCAAGATCTAACAGACCAAGATAGCACGGGTGCCTCAAACTGGTTCTTAACTTGAACTGAAATTGATACTACCAAGTTCTTTTTTCTTTTGTAGCTGTTTCCAAACAATAAATTGTTCAAATCCTGAAATATCATAATTGAAAGGCCTTAGAGATCCCTTTGTACAAAATTTTCGTGTTATAGATGAGGACACTGTGGTCCTGAGTAGTGACATTTTTGAGGTCACACAGCTGGTAGGGGACAGAGACCAAGCTGGAACTCAGGCTCCTAGCGCCCAATCTGACTCCTTTTTGCTAGAGTACCCAGCTCTATAGCTGGGAATTTGACACATAAGGGCAATCCTATCTTCCCAGGTAGAGAAAGAGAACTTCAAAGAAGCACATATAATTATCCCATGGTCTTGGGTCATTTTGACTCCATAGTTCTCTCTCAAGAGCAGTGTTTCCCACACTGCGTTATGTCCATTATTTCAAGAACCTTAAAATTCAAAAACCTTAATTTTAAAAACAGAGGGGTGATTATTCTCATTAGAAAGGGCTTTGGTGTGTATTTTTTTAAAGTGAACTCTCTCCAGCGTCTTTGAAATATGAGTCAGTTTTTAACAATTCCATCTGGATCCAGCTTGTTAGGAACAAAGTGACTGAATAAAATCAGTGCCATCCAAGTCATGGCCCCACGGTCCTATCATGTCAAGTGTCACAAAGGTGCTTTCAACATTCTCAAGCCAAAAAATAAACAAATCAATCAAAGATAATATACCGAGAGTGGAAATAAATGAAGAAAGGAAAAGGCAAGAAATTAAAACATTTTGTAACGTATCTTTTTAAAAACATGTTGATTTTGTAAAAATTTTTAAATTAAACCATTAGCATAACTGTACCTTATGGTTTTCTTTTGTTGGCACGCAAAGCAGTATAACTCTAGTAGTCTTTTGTGCCATTCATGTTCTGGGCTTTTCCATGCAAAGTATTTTTGCAGCTTTGTCCTGTGCTTCTTTCAAGATCTTGTGACACTTCCAACCCCCTACCTAACAGGGGTGGCTGGATTTCTTTGCTGTTAAGAGGATTACTGAGCCATTCCCCTTTATAGAAGCCAGGAGACTCCAGGAATAACAGGAAAGAACAAACAAGAGATGTCAAGGAGAGAGGTTACAAGCAAGGGTTGCACTTCAGGGAAGCTCTTGAAGGAAGGAGAGGTCAAAGAATGTTCCTAACGGATGCTGATAAATCTGGGGCTCAGGAATTGATTTACTGGGAGCCATTTTCGTAGGCGAGCAGGGGAATTAGCTTACATCGATCCATCAGGGGTTAAGCTTTAAGCCCGAGAACTTCGGATGAGTCAGGGCCAGAGCACTGTGAAGAAAGGAGACACCTTATCTCTAATCAGCCCTGCCTCAAAATAGCTCTCTTTTCCCTGAGGTGGAGACTCGTCATCCTTTCCCTGCACAGCAGAGCACCAGCTGACACAGCGCGGCACAGCAACCTGAAGGTGCCTGAGCCCCACTTAGTCAAAGTCAATGAATATGCTTCTTCGGCTCTTACACAGTGAGATCTCTCTAGGCCATGCATAATTCAGCAACCCTCAAGATGGCTCACACAGATTCAGGATGTTCCCGTCAAAAAGGACCTTGCAGTTTACTTAGATCAACCTGTCATTTTACAGATGGATAAACTGAGACCTTGGGAGATGAAATAATTTGTGCAAGGACACACAGGGAGTCTGTAGCTATGCGGAGGGCAAAAACTCTGGCTAGAGCAGACATTCTCTTTCTCTTGGCAATGCCACCGCACTCATCTGAAAAATGAATGAGCGGCTCACACCCCTGGTCAATTTCCCTTCCGTTGTTAAGGAAATCATTTCCAATGCTCCAAGAGTTTGCGAATCAACACTTTCACAGGCAGCTCTTGTTAAACCCTTTCATTATAAGTCTCTCAAACTTCCTCTTCCATCTTCATAATCCAGACAGCTTTACTTCTGAGGTTCAATATATGGGCTGCCACTGTTGTTTTTTTCCCAGCTGCTGGAAGAGAATGTTACAATTGGGCAATTGAAGTACTCCGATTGTAGCTTAGAATGGGGTCAGACCCAAATGCCCACCAGTCTCATCAGCTGCTCACTCATGCCAAGGGTCGTGACTCCCAGCAAGGACTTGCCCTCCAAGCAGCCATCTGTGAGATGGCACAGCTCAAACATTCCTACTGCCACACTTCCTACATGGCTATTTCTGCAAATTTCTGGGTCCCCTTTGTGCATCCACTACTCAGTATGGGCTCTGTCGAAAGCTGTACGAGGCACACAAGGTCTAAACAGGGGTGGGGGCGATCCTGGGGCTTGCAAAGTCTGCAGAAAACCAGGCAAAGTCATGGGGGTGAAGAACATAGACAAAGGGCTGGACTGTGCTATTGGGAAAATGTCTGGTTCCAGCAACTTGAAACAGTTTTGTTTCAGGTTGTTGGTATCCATGACTATTGTGCAGGAGACTGAAGAGAAAGAGCTAAGAGACAGAAATTTAATTTCAGCTCACTCTCTTTTCTCCATGACTATCATCTCTTAACTGTTCCCATTTATTTCTTGCATGAGTCACTTGGGCTGGACGTATCACAGCTCTTAGGTGGAAATTGGTCTTTAGCTGTTCTTCATATGTGGAATTTCTCTCTTCTAGCTAGACTCCATGCTGCCCTCCAGAAAGCCAAGAGCTTTGTAATTCCTAAGGGGCTCCTACCATAGAGTAGGGCACACAGCAGGTGCTTAATAAATAGTTACTAACTATGTCTTACTGGGTCAGCATCACAATTCTCACTTTGTGCTCAAGCCAGATCATGCCATTGATGGGCCTCATTTTACTCATGAGAAGGCGAAAGGGCAAAGAAAAATGACCATCTAAGGTTTACACAAAGTGAATGACAGAACCAGGCCTCAATCCTAGGCCTTTTGAAACTAAATTCAGCTGTATTTATCTATCTATTATAAAAAATATGATAGAAAATGTGCTGAAGACCTTTAGGCTGAAGTCAGTGAAAGAGGAAATAGTATTAGCTCATTGTTTGAGGAGTCTTATAATATTCATGTCAATTTTTTTAGAAGGACATTTTAACTGATATGGCCTTAGCTTAAAACATGAGTTACATAAACATTCTCATACATTTATGTAATTATAAAAATATGAATTCTAGCAGTTCAGTAATAATCAATTGTTTAATTGTAATAAAAATAGATTCCTTTTTAGCTGAAGAACTAAAAGTAGAATGTAAATTAATACCTAGTAAATGAGATATCTCTCTCTATGAGGTAAGACCCTGTTCTAATATCAACTCAACATGGAGTGTGGAGGTCTTGGTAGCATGCATATTGATGTTTAAAGATCATCCTAGCAAAGGAACATCATTCAAGCATTCATTAAGTGCCTTACTGTATACACAGCTCAGTTCTAACTGGCCTTGTAGTTTTGCCATTAACTAGCTATGGGATCTTAGGTATACACCAAAGGACATTTTTGAATGCCAGTCAAGTGCCAGGAACCTTGAAATACACATTACATACATTGTCTCATGTGGTCCTCATGCAGTCTTATGATTTAGAAATAAGGACTCTGAGGATCATTAATCTATTCAAAATCTCACAGCTAATAAATGGCAAAGCTGGGATTTGACGCAGATGTTAAAGCCCATTCCTTTCCTGCTCTGCCCAAGCCTCTCAGTCCTAGGTTGTGTTACTATTACCTATGGATTTTTTATAGAATACTGATGCGTGGGTCCCACCTCCAACTAATGACATCAGAATAGATGGGAGCAGAACTAGGAGTTTTTAAAACCTCTCTATAGGAATTTTAACATGCAACCAGGGTTCAGAACCCTATACTACCTCTGCCTTGCATCAGTTTCTTCAACTGTAAAACAAGGAGTGTAGGCAGACATCTCTAAGATCCTTTCTACTTCTGTAGCCACCAGAACTGTGATGACGGTGGTATGGGGACAGCAGCTGCTTGAGAAACCCCACTTTGTACTAGGAGTAAGTCGTAATCACCTGCATGACAGATACTGTCTCGACTTTCTACAGAGGTGTAGGCTAAGAGTGAAGCTGATTAAACATGCAGGGATGAGACTTTCTAAAGCACACGATTTATTTCATATATTTATGAACAAGGCCCTAAAGCTCGAGAAAGATTCCACATGCCATCCTTCTCTCTATCTTCCTTTCAAGTATCAATCATAGTTATTTAGTGAAATTCCTATTGCTCAAAACTATTTTAGTGCTACCTCTCTATACCAGCACATCAAAGTCTTTTGAAAATGTTCATAGCCTTTAGCCCAAAATTCGTCTTATAGAAATCTACTCCAAGGAGGTAAATAAAAAGCATAAAAAAACTTTATGAAAAAAGATGTTCATTGCGGTATTATTTATTACAGTGGAAAACTGACAACCACTCAGATATCTAACAATAGGGAAATGATTTAGTAAATTATGATATAGCCTACTAAGTGGAGAAATGGCCATTGTGAATAATATCTACATACTGACTTCTTTTTTAAAATATTTTATTTATTTATTTGACAGACACATCACAAGTAGGCAGAGAGGCAGGCAGAGAGAGAGGAAGGGAAGCAGGCTCCCCGCTGAGCAGAGATCCTGATGCAGGGCTCGATCCCAGGACCCTGGGACCATGACCCGAGCCTAAGGCTGAGGCTTTAACCCACTGAGCCACCCAGGCGCCCCTACATATAGACTTTTAAGAGATGTTGGGAAATATTAACATTTATGTTATATTATTGAATGAAGAATGTAGGGTACAAAATTACATAAAGTTAATCTATTAGTAAAATTGCATAGAGTTATGTCACTATGCACCTGCTTTTGTACATTGAAAAAAGATGAAAAGTACTATCATGCAAAGGTTAAAATACCTGAAATTGTTTTCACCATTAACTCAATTCCAAATGTTTGAAGAACAGAACAGAAAAGTGGGTCTGAAGCAGGCCCTGTCCAGAAAAATTTTATATATGGCCATAGGCTTCCAGAACTGTATAGGCATAGGACTTAACCAACAGCAGAGGAGAAACAGGAAACCACGGGTCACATGATTCTTTTAGGCGTGGGAAACAAAGGTAAAATTTAGAGTCAGGATAAGGGATAAGAAGCTAAGAAAACCCAAAGGCCAAAATCAACTCTCCTGTAATCTAGAAAGGCATCAAGAAGGAAATGCGGTTCACGAGGAGGTAAGTCAGTGAGTTAAGGGCCCTGGCGGCGATTTTCGAAGCATTCTCACAGTCTGTGGTTGGCACGACCCTCCCTCGCACGGCCGCGGGCAGGTGCTCCGCGCTGCACCCCCGCCACGCGGAAGCGGGCAATGAGCCTCAGGCGGCCGGCGGACCTGCGTGCTGTCAGGGCGGCGGCAGCGCGGCCCAGAGCCCTTCTGCCTCCTGCTGCTGCCGGGCCTAGGCCATTCGCAGAATGGCGGGAGTCCCAGGGCCGCGGCAGCTCTGAACGAGCGAGGCCCTTCCGGCGCTGGCGGCTGCTCGGTGCGGTCGGGGTCACCGGACCTGCAGGCTCAAGGTAGGGACCCACTGCGCTTCTGGGAAGCGGCGACCCAGGACCGAGCTCTGGGCTGCTTAGCAGCCCGAGGCCGCAGTCCCGCAGGGCCCCCGCCTGCGGCTGTCTCCCCGCGAAGCTGGAGCACAGCATGCGCGAGGACGGGGCTCTGGGCCCGCCACTGGGGGCCCTCCCTCCCCCTGGGGCCCTGCGGACTTGCCTTTGCCATTGGACCCGGGCAGGCAGACGAGCTTTCCGGCCCCTAGCCTAGCCGAGGCTCCTTCCTGTGTCTGTGTTCCTGTGCTTCGGTGCTTGGTTCGCCCGTTCTTACAAACTTGAACCTCATGCTTTTGCCAACCCAAGCAGCATCAGAGGATGGCAGGTGGCAGGCTGCAGGCTTGTGGCCGGCGTGAAAGGCCTGGATTTCCATATGGGAGGTGACCCAGGAGGCACCTCCTGGGGATGCTGGTCACTTGGGCTGAGCCCCTGAGCCCTGCCCTCCTTAAGGTTCCTTAAGCTCCCTTAGGCCAAGTTTCATAATGAAGGGTGTCCTGGGCCACAATTTGACCATCCCAGAGCCCTCTTTACCCTTAAGAAACTATTTACTCTGGATATTTTATGAGACTGATGAATCACTGATCTCTACCTCTGACATTAATAATACAGTATATGTTAAGTAACTGAATTTAAATTTTAACTTTTTAAAAAAGCTGATATATTTTAATAATGATGATAATAAATTTAGGAAGAGTATGGTAATTCTATTGTTTTTAGCTCTGGCTTACCCAGATTCTTTCAAATTCAAAACAGGTCCCCTTTTTGCTATTGTTGACTTCAGAAATGAAAGCAAGCTATTTCAGTTTTTGTTTGAAATACAACTTTTCCATAACTGAGGATTTCTTTTTCTAGATTTGAAAATCTATTTGGAATTTGCACGAACTCCTTTCACCACCACACCTTTTGTCCAAATAGAAGCACAAAATGGCACTTGTCTTTTCCTTCCACAGACTGCATGTCGCGTACATCAGACTGCTCACTGTTCAACAGACCCTTGCTAAGGAGCTACTAAATGGTGCTCTCAGATGTTGTTTATATTTCCACTTAAAAGGGGGGTTAAAGGGGGGCACCTGGGTGGCTCAGTGGGTTAATGCCTGGGTTGCTCAGTTTAAGTGTTCGACTCTTGGTCTCAGCTCAGTTCTCCAACTCAGGGTTGTGAGTCCAAGCCCCACACTGGGTGTGGAGCCTATTTAAAAATATTGTAAATAAAACGGGGTTGGATGTTGTCCAAACAGTCAGCAATGGTAATATGTAAGGTCCTTTGCAGTTTTCTAAACTTTTCCTTCTCTGGAATCACAAGGTTTTCTTCCTGATTAGATCACTCTGGTGCTCAACAGAGATGCTTTCTCGGATAATTTAACATTATATCCCTAAACTTTTACCCAGAATCATTTTAAGAAATGTTCGAGTGAAGAACAACTTTAAAATCTCTGTAAAATTGCCATAGACATTATGTTGCCTAATGTAAGAAACCCTTGCCACTAATTTTCACTTGGACTTTAGTACTAGAATAAAGTTGGGCTCTGCTTTGTTTTATCAATTAATGAAAGCCATGGAATGCTTTGTACAGTACTTTTTGCTTTCACGACCAGGAGTCTCAGAGCTTCTGAGTTTTCTGCTCAATTTCAAGACTCTCTCCTAGCATAGGCTTTCTGGATTTGTTCCCATTCTGTATTACCCACCCCCCCAGCCAGCACCAGATTTTTCTACTCTGATTTATTTATCCCATCTTTGAGGCACCTGTATCTTTAGTGATTCCCCTCAAAACTTCTCAGAAGTGAGAGGCAAATATTCTAGATTGCCTCAAAATGTTCTTTCGATCTGCCTTAAATGGCATATGCAATCACGTTTCATTTTGGCCTGCATTTGGGTGACATTCACTAGCAAGACTCCCAAAGTCCCACCCAGAATTGTCTACCATCCCAGTGAGCCGGGCTCTGCTCCCGCCCTCCCCTCCAGAAAGCCTATCTAGCTAACCGTGTTACTGTTTGAGTGAGTCACAAGCTTCAGTACTTTCTTGATTAGTAACAACTGACTCGAAGCACACCTTGCAGCTGTGGGTGCCCCACCCAGCACCCGACCCTTGGCGCAGGGCAGCTGCTCTGGGATCCGTGGGACGCCGCAGCTTGTAAATCACTCCTTACTTCCCCTCGACTAGTAGTACAGATTTCCTCAACTTCAAGTGTTGTGAGTGCGCAACTCATTGTTCAACAAAGCCTAACATCTGTGCTTCCTTCCATCAAGCAGGAAAACTTCTCATTTCCCCCCAAATTTATTTGTTCAGTCAGTTGTGAGGAAAGTTGTATTTTCAAAGTCACTCAAGGAGCAATTGGGAAAAAAAAACCCCCAAAACTCTTTTGGGTTCTTAGAACCCTTAGAGGAAAGGCTGACAGAGAAGGGGAAGGGAAGAACATTTCTTGCAACTCAAGTAGGTGCCAGGTGCTGTACGGAGGACTTGGCAAATTTTTTTTTAGCCTTCCCAGCAGGCCGATGAAGCAGGCACATTTATACCCATCTTCCAGATGAGAAAACAAGCTCAGAGGGGCTAAAAGACTCACTCAAATTACATCACGATTACATGGTAAAGCCTAACCAGGATTCTAACCCACTTTGATAAATGATGGGGTTCATTCCATTTTCACTGTAAATACTTAAAGATTTAACACATTCCTATGGACTGAGCACACAGGGTTCTGTGGTGCAGGCCTCATGCAGGGACTCTGAGAACGAGGTACCTGAGTTCAAAACCCAGCCCTGTCACTAGGCACATAGATAAATTACTTAGTTTATCTCAGATAAATTACTTAACCTCACTGGGCTCCAGTCTCATCCATCTGTTAAATGGGGATGGTTGTTGTAAGGAGTAATTTAATCCTGGCACAGTAGCAGCATAAAACAGTGTTAATGCCCATTCCCCAGTTATTCCTGTTTTATTTTATTACAGGATAGGAAATGATGCTTTCTTGCCCAAACAATGGTGTTTTTATGTCAGGCTCTCACTTAGAAATCATTCGCTTAGAGTGGTAGATCTGATAGCCGGTCATCTTTGGAAACACTCAAGGAGTTTTAAAAAAATACTGATGCTTGTGCCCCAGCCCCTAGAGATTCTGATTCACTTGGTCTGGAGAGTAGCCTAGATGTGGGGGCAAAGGGAATTCTTAGTGGTTCTCAAAGTGTGGTCCCTGGCCCGACAGCTCAGTATAACCTCAGAGCTTGCTTGTTGAAAACACAGAGCTCTTGGATCAGATACCTGGGGAAGCCTTCTGGGTGATCTGATGTACATGAAGGTCTTAGAACCATTGCTTTAAGGGAAGGAAGTTTTCTGAGGTACTCTTTCATCCTAAGTACAAGGTCCAAAGACCGAGGCTGACCTAAAGGTCTTACCTCTTTGTTTACACTGAGCAGTGAGTCACTACTGTCCTTGTCCCCCCAAAACCATAATATGGTGTGGGTCTACCGCCCATCACCTCCCAGTCACAAAGAAAGGCGGGTCTTCATCAGAAGTCTTTTTATTAAATGCTGAAGGACATCAAGCTAAGGTAACCCAATCTGTATATTTCATGGTATAGATCGTGAAACTGTGAACCAAAAACATGGAATTCCTCTGAGCGTGCATCACCCAGAGTCTATTGGCTACGGATCCACCATCATCTCTTCACTCAGAGTAGCCCAACCACAGGTCTGCAGGCAGTAACACTCCCTCTCCTCTCCTGGGCACCACAGGATGGCCGTGGCCATCCTTTGCCTTGGGTCCTCTTCCTCTTCCTTCTCTCTGCGTCCAGCATCCTGCTCCCTGGCCCGTGATTGCGGCAGGCTTTCCCCTGTATCAGTATACTTCAGGAGGTTTTAGTTGGATCCTCCAGGCCTGATAGCAACTTGTCCCTTCTAATGAGTCTGTATAACTCTGCTCTGACCCGTGTCATGACGCTTTGATGCTCTCGGGGGAGTGGCTATCTACTTCCCACTTCTTCTGTAGAGAGCAACCCCGAGAGCACTCAAACTCTCCTTCACCTGTGTCTTGTTCCTACTCCTTCAGCAGTCATTAGACTCTTCTGAAAATAGACGTTTGTGTTGAACACTTGCCTTCGTTGCTTCTCTGGATTCTGTGGAACTTGTGATCAGAAGATGTTTCTCTGATGTCATATGATTGATCTTTCATCGTCATTAAAGAGAAAAGCCGTTCTGTTCATCTATGTGTTTTGCTGTTGTGACTTCTCACAGGGAAGAATGTTCATGCTTGCCCCATGCTTTTGTGTGACCACCTGCTGAGAAACTTACAGTAAAAGTTTATAACCTTTAAAAAATCATTTCCTTCTAGATAACTTTGCCTCAGCGTTAAGCAGGTGAGCTGAGGTCAGAGTGGTTAAAGCAAAGGGCAAAAGAATAGCAGCAGGGAGCGAAACAGGGAAGAAAACAGAAGGGAGAGGCTGTGTGTGAGTTAGCAGGGGGGAAGAGGGAGGGAAGCAGAGGGATAGATGGACCCCAGGGGGTTTTGAAATCTAGACTGAGGAGAAGCTACTGCGGGCAGGTATCAAACTCAGCCTTGGCAATTAAAAAGGGAAGCAAGACAAATCCCATTGCTCTGTAGCAGGAGGAGGGCTGGGGGCAGGGGTGCTGTTCGACAACTACAGAATTTGAGGTCAACCCTCAAAGCTAAAAACAGGAGTATTATGTGGCCCCTACATATTCCATGTAGGGAAGCTAGACCCTCCACACAGAATTTGCTAAGCAGTGACCCATAAAACCCAGCCCTGTGACCCTGAGCCTATCCCCTGTACAGGGGTGTGGAAAGAAGAGAAGGAAGTTGATGGGGAGGAGAGCAGTGAGACTTGTTTAAGGAGAGTCATCAGTGTGCTGAGAACATGAACATCCACTGTGAGCCAAGTGCAGGGAGGGGCTTTGAGAGAATACTGGAGGAAGGTGGGTATCTCCCAGGAGGGAAATGGACATCTCGCCTCCTGGCTGATCAAGGCAGAGCTGCAGAACCTGCAGTCTAGCCCCATGCCTTCACAGGCCTGAGACAGAATGTGAGACGAGGCTTCTTAGGAGGACTTGACTTGTGTCATCAGGCGTTTAGGGAAAGACTGGAGCCTGCCTGTTATGATGTCTGTAATGTAATCGGAAATGCTCCAACACGGGCAGGTGATGCCGTGTGTGTTTGCTGAGCTCTGGCCTTACCCGTACTCCAGCAGCAGCTACCCCAGGATACACAGTTACCTTACCTTTGAGCAACGCCAGGGGCTTTCCTAATTAGCATGATGAATGCTTAAAATGGGTTTTATGCTGCAAAATTTAAATTATTCAAGTTGGGTGGATTAGCCAAATATTTACGACTCTTGTCACACTTGCATGGACTAAGTGTAGGTCTGGGGGGCCTATAGCCCGTGCCATTAAAGGCACCAGAAGCTTGATCTCTAATGTCCTGTAACTAGGAATTGGTTTGAAGGAATCTGGTTGTCTAGTGCTAACCCTAGAGTTTATTTGAATCTTGGCTCTACAATACCAAGATGTTTCCCTTAGATGAATCTTTTGTGCAAAAACAAAGAGCTTTCATGATAAGCTAGTGACAAAATTGTGAAGGAATAATTAATGCTCACCTACCTCGACATATTGATGGCTACTGTGACTTCTCACTGCCCAGCTGCCTAGGACAGTTCCCCCAAGAGAGCAACTTACCTGGAAAAATCTAAGCTCGAGACTCTGGCTGGTGCTGCCTGGGGCAGGAGAGTGGGAAGGGCTGGCTGCGTCTGGATGGCGTGCACCCCAGGGCTAGGCAAAGCAAAGAGGTGCATTCACTTGGGTCCAATGGAGACTGTGGGGGGTGTCACTGCTAAAGAGACTCCACCCCAGAAGATGGAGTAAGGAGCTCCTAAAAGAGCTGGCTTCTCTCTGGAGTGTGCCATGGGTGGGGACTGAGGGAAGAGCTCTGGGGAGGCAGCCAGTGACTGGGATGTTTTGTCAGGGGACTGTGTGGTTGGACATGTCCAGAATGCTCCCTGAGGAATGCCTGCCACACTCCAAGCTAGGAGAGTCCTCCTGCCCCTTACCTCACCACTGGGAAGGGGCCAGAGCCAGAAACGTGAGCATGAGCAGCGGAGTAACGGGAGAATCCAGTGGGAAACTGGGAAGCTAACCACCTTTCTCCCAGCACACCTCTGCCCTTCTGCAGGCTTCAGAATCTTCCTCAGGCCCCAGTGAGGGCGGGAAAAAGCTGTATCCTAAATCAGAGACTACAGCTTGGATGTGAGACTAGCCTGGACTTTCCATACCTAGAAATGAAATGCTTATTAATATCTGAATGTGACCAGAAAAGCTTGAGGATATGCCCAGCATTTCACCCAGGGAAGTGGAAGAATAATTCAACAGAGGGACCTAAAAGGGTGGCAATGAGAGAAATACTAAGTTGTTTATTTTTTATGTATGACTGAGTCCAACTTGATCAAGCATCTACACCTTTCATTACTGAATGAACGGGAAGTGGTATTTTTACTGTAATTTTCTAAATCAATTATTTTTGTATCTCACTGAGTCGACATCAAGGGGTGGCAAATTAGTTTTCAATCCTATTCCTTAAAGCCACAGACTAAATAGCAGTGGGATGGGAAGGTAGAGAGGCATGTATTAGTTCCTTACTGCTGCGATAACACGTTACCATAAACTTTGTGGCTTAAAAATGACACAGATTTCTTCTCTGAGTTCTGGAGGTCAGAAATGGGTTTCACGGGACTAAAGTCAAGGTAGAAGCAGGGCTGTGTTCCTTCTGGATGCTCTAGGGAGGAATCTGTTCTCTTGTCTAGCTCCTAGAGGCTGCCTACACGCCTCGGATTGAAACCCCTTCCCCATCTTCAAAGCCAGCGGCAGAGGGAATTCCAGTCTCCCCCAGACTCTGCCTCTTCTGCCCCTTTCTTTCACTCAGACGGACCCTTGTGACAACGATGGACTCACCTAGAAAATCCAGAATAATCTTTTTACCTCAAGATCCTTAATCACCTCTGCATAGTCTTCTTTGCTATGTAAGCAACATATTCACGGGTTCTGGGAATCAGTGGGAGACCATCTTGGGGTGGGGAGCATTATTCTGCCTGCCACAGGATAGGCCCAAGTATATCTCTGAGAGCCCTTGCACCCTTACTTACCAGTTAGTGTAAAGGTGGTCTTGAGGAAAGAGCCTCTAAGTAATCTTGGGGGAAAGTATATAATCTAAAAAAACAAAACAAAACAAAACAAAAACAAATTAAAAACAAAGCACATAATCTGTTCATACCTCAGTTTCTTCATCTCTGAACTTATAGAATAGGCATGCTTCTACATTGTCTTCCAAATCTAAACCCCATGCTCCTTTCTCTTTGGCATAATAAGTATTTGATGAAAACTGGCTGCTTACGTCAAGAAAATAAATGGAAGTTGTTCTAATGACATGGCTAACACCCAGCCCCGCCCTGGGCCACGGAGGCTCTGACAGCCTGCATCGTGGGAGCCTCAGAGGACGGCAAGCAGCCTTCTGCTTTCCTCCCAGAGCAGGGACCTGGATGCCACAGGTGGGAGGTTCTGGCTGACCAGCCTCTCCCAGCAGAGCAATTCATCGTCCTGTCCCTTTCTGCTGAGTCACCATAGAAGGCCTTGAGCAATGGTGCCAATCTCAGACACGGCTGCTGACTCAGAGCTGCTGGAGTGGCCCAGGGAAGCTGCAGGGGCATGAGTCACAGCCCTCCCGTACTTCCCCTCTCAAGTCAGCACACAGACTCCTTCCTAGCTCCTCAGAGCCTCGGGCTCTTAGAGCAGCAGCCCTCAGAACAGGGAGATGGAAGGAACCTCAAACACTGTGTCACACAGGTCCTTCCCAGCAGCCTTCCCTTGTCACGTGATCTTGAGCTGGTTTGTGTGTTTTGATTTTCCACCTACTCTGATAAATTGCAGTGTTTTGGTGGCCTACTTCCTTCTCTAGTCTGGCCTCAAAGTTAAGATTCATTTTGCATCCTCGGCCCAGTGAGTCTCAGAGAAACACCCAGCTCCCCAGGACTCCTCTAGGTCTCCTTTACTTTCCGCTTTCAAGATAGTGTCATCTACCAGCAAGAGCTCTGGCCATAAATCAGGAAACAGGGGCTGCTTCTTTCTGTTCCCTGAGCACCTGTGGGGCCTTCAGCAAGTCACACCATCCTTTTGGGCCACCTTGGCGTTTGACTCTGTTTCCTCCAAAGTCCCTTCCTGTGCCAATAGGAGGGGATCAGAGCAGCCATCCTAAAAGTCCTTTTCAGTTCTGAAAGTCAATCGCCCTTTATCACGGAGTTCCTAAATATGGCGGGTCTAGCTCAGCCTGCCCCAGGCGGCAAGACGTCTATGGATAAGTCTTTTCTGGTGGCTTGCAACGGCCATATCTGCTCCCTCCCAGGAGAGTGCTGAATACATAGCTTCATGAATGCCCCGTTACTCTGATGAGGGTTCCTGTCCTTTCTTGAGCAGGTTTCTCAGTCCCTCTCCTCACAATCTGGGCTGGACTGTCACCGCTACCCACCAATCCCTGGGAGGTTGGGGGTTGGACTGTGGAGACCCAGCAACTGAACTGTGACTCTTCATCCATGCGATAAGCCTGTCATTATTTCTCCATGAGGTGGGCCTGCCAGACGAGTGACTGGTGTCACTCTGTCGGCATAGGGAGAGATTCCTGCCTATTTGGTGACCTTGAGGACAGATGCTGTTTGGTGGATGAATGTCACCTCTGTCCTTGGAGCATCTGGAGCCCCCAGGGTCCCCATAATGCTGTGTCCCCTTGCCTCAGCCCTGGCCACACTTTACCAGGGACTCTTTGTTTCCAGAACCTTCTTGGCTCCTTTGAACCACAAAGATGCTCTCTGGAACTCTCTGTGGCCTTTTGCCACATCTATTCAGTTGGGTTCTCATGTTTCCTGAGAAAGTGAACAACGTTTTCTGCTCATCCAGCAAAGAAATCTACTTTTTATTTCTCACATGGGCTCAGGCACTGCCCTCACCTTGAAAGAAGGAAACTGAACACAAATTATCTGTGTTGTAAACTAGCTTCCCCTTCAGTCCAAACCCCAGTGCAGAGTTGGTCTGCATGCGCCAGGCTCTGTTCCTCCTGGGTGTGTGCTTAGCTGCCGAGGAGAGAGAAAGGCCTATTGTTCAAGCATAGCTGGCGCTCTCCATCAGGCCACGGGCTGGGTGTTCCCCCTGGGACGTGGGAAAGCAGCCTCCAAGATCCCATCATCTCCTGCCTGTGCTCTGTTTGCTTTTGTTTTTGGTCTTTCCTTCTCTGCTGTGTGCCTTTGCCAGGCACTCGGTGCCTCTCTAGTGTTTATTTCTTCCTTTAGCCTTTGCACAGTGAATGCCTTTTGTATGCTTCTGACATTGCTTACCCTTCATGGAGCAGAGTGAACGTCTCTCCTACCTACGAGGCCTGCTCCTGGGCTGGCCGGTGGATGAGCGGGGCCTAGGGAATGAACAAAGACATATTTGGCCCCCAGGGAGCTTGGGGGTAGGGCCTGGGTCTGGAATGTTGGGTCTCCTCTGCCTGGATTCAGAAGGAGGGCTGCTGCTTCCCAGAGAGTTGGGGGTGAGCAGTGGTGGCAAGGGAGGCTTGGGGGTTGGAGGTTGAGTTTGGCCTTCTGGTCCTACCCTTGTCTGCTCAGTATCCAGCCCAGCTCAGCTTCTCAGAGAGAAGCATGGCAGGAGGAGCCAGGAAATTCTAGTTGGGCCCGCCTCTGCCACCGTATGACCCAGCGCCCTATGGGGCCTCCCAGGGTGAGCCTCCCGTCTCTGTCCCAAGTGGGGCAGTAACTCCAGCCCCACCCGCCTGCTTCCATGGGCTGATGTGAGGAACAAACACAACACTCTGTGAGAAGCAAAAGCCCTTTGTGAGTCAGCAGTGGGAGTCATTGCTCTGTCTTTCCCCATTATTAACCAGGCCGCCCCTCCACCCCGGGCCCCATAAGCATCTCGTGAGCTCGTGCTGCCCCCTACTGCCCAAAGTGCTCCTCAGCCTGCATTTCTTTTAAAGTAAATTTCTATTAAAATCCTAAAAAGTAATCCTGATGAATATGCAGTAATGGGCCCCGCCTGGATCATACCCATTTTTATATCAATTCATCATAAAATTTAATTTTAGATACCATTTTAATGGAGCAAGTGGCCTACGAAGAAAAAAGTGCCTACTGCAGCCCTAGACTAGAAGGGAGAGTGTGTGAGCT
Organism: Mellivora capensis; assembly: GCA_004024625.1. Lineage (NCBI taxonomy): Eukaryota > Metazoa > Chordata > Mammalia > Carnivora > Mustelidae > Mellivora > Mellivora capensis. The sequence continues at coordinate 82,219 of PISX010000275.1, forward strand.
CCGTGTCCCCCATCTTGCTCCCCAGGGGCTGGCTGGGGCCTGATGGTGACCTTTCCCCAAAAAGGCCCATGTTACCCGAAAGATGCTGGGGATGGGGAGGAACACATGAGAGAGCAAAGCACTGGGCTCTTCTTCAGGCTTTCAAACCTTTAAATCCCCAAAGGTGATAAAAGGCCTTGATGAATCGCTATCTTTCTCTTTGCTGATAATGAGACAATGCTAGTTGGCCTGGAGAGAAGTTAGAGTTCCTACAGATTAGAAATAACAAGTGAGGGCACCTGGGTAGCTCGGTTGGTTAGGTGACTGCCTTCCACTCGGTCGTGGTCCTGGGGTCCCACGTCAGGATCCCTGCTCGGTGGGGAGTCTGCTTCTCCCTCTGACCCTCTCCCCACTCATGCTTTCTCTCTCTCTCTCTCTCTCTCAAGTAAATAAATAGAAAAAAAAGAAAAAGAAATAACAAGTGACCAGTAGCTGCAAGGTTCCCTTCTTTATGAGAAGCCTCCTCCCACATGTTCTCACAAGACTGCTCACTGCAGCCCGGAGGTAGCAACTGCTTTTATTTTCAGGTGAGGAATTTGAGGTCTCAGGGTCACGTGTGGGTCAGAGGGGAGCAACAGCTTGAAACCGGGTGTTCTGGCTTCAAAGCCCTCACCTTTTCACCACACTGAGTGCTTGGAATTGAGTCCCCCCAGCCTTGCAGGATGAGAACAGTCCACAAGGTGGGGAGCAGCCCTCTGCACACAAAAAAGTAACAAGCCTTTCCCTCCGTACCTGTGGAATGAAGTAATCTGGTCAACAGTCCACCTCCAGTCATGATGAATAGTAGACTGAAAACTCATGCCCTTTGACCTGGTTAACCACTTTCTTTTTCCTTTCTCATCTGACAGATTCCTTCACAGCATTCAACATTCCAGTAACTCTTTACTTCCCTTACCAGCTTTTCCCCAGGCCTCTGAGGAGTTTCCTTTTAGACTCAGCTTCCTGTCATTGGGACAGGGATGAAAGGTTGCTGGACTTCTGGAACTTTCACCCCATGTCCTCCCCTCCTGCTCCATGCCCTCTCCCCCCGCCCCCCCAAAGTAGGCAGGATGGTAAGTGTCTAGGGATTCACTGCCCAACTGAGAATTTTTGTGCACTGGTGCCAAATATCATCCTGCTTTGAGGGAACCAGGGAGCACGACCCTGAAAAGCTTGGAGGGGGCCTGACAGTGGAGGGGCAGGTGGACAGCTCGTCACAGAGGCCTGGGGGACCCAGGAAGGCAGTCGACAAGCCATCATGGGAACTGCTGGTTCTAGGACTGGGTTTTCTGAGACGAGCCTCTGACACCCACAGTGCCGAGAAGTGACCCGAAGGCTGGCCTCTCCACCCACGAGAGACAGGTACATTCCAGCACGTGTGCAGAGAGCCTTCTTCCAGACCCTCCATCTCTGGGGTGGAACTACGTAAAATTATACTTGGTTTCTTACCTGGTCTAGGAAATTTCACATTTTATAAACCTCTCGCCTGCCAGCCCCTGGCATTTTTGCCTACAGCACTGCAGTTAGCCCCAGCAAAAAGCCTGTGAGGCGGGGGTTCTTTGCCTTGTAAATCCCGGTCCGGAGAGCTTCAGAGAAAGCTCACGGGGAGAGCACCAATTCGAGGCATGATATAAGCTTCAGAGACACTGTTGAGACTGTAGTTTGCCTGACCTCACACACCTCTGGATGCTTTTCTGCTTTGGGGCTGAAGGGAGCCCCTTGTAACATGTTAGGGGGTGCCTGTGAGTTTCCCACCGACTGGATTTATACTTTGGTGACTTAGTGACACATACCTGTGCCTGCCACCGGCACTGGCCTTCGTTCTGGTTTCCTGTCTCCTCCCGCCCCTGCACGTGGAGGCCAAGGCATGAGGGTCAGTCCCTGTGGCCTCATTTGTCTGTCTCCCACAGACGTCTGGGTAGCATGGGGCAACTGACCCAGATGAGCACGGGAGAGAACATGTGCTTTGGTCTAAATTGAACATCTGCCATATTTTGAGGAAAAACAACGCCATTTCTAGGATGAGGGTGAGGGCAGGGATGAGGAGGAGGGATGGAATCCTGGGGTCTCAGCATGCTTCTGAGGAGAGCAAGGAGCAGGGGACAGGGCCAGCCTGTCCAGAACCACAGCCGACAGGACCCTCCTGCCCAGAGGTGGGGACCGGAGCACTGCCGGTCACTGGTAATCCTTAGCTCCCGGCACGTGACTTCCGGAGCCCAGATGAGACCCTGTGGCTCCTGTTCTCCAGTTTCTCTCCCACACTCACTTTTAAGGCTTCGGGTGTCGGCCAGAGGGAACTCTCCCTGGAAGGGGATGACACGCTAGTGTCAAAGCGAAGCAGCATGTAATGCAGGGAGGACCCTAGTATGGAGCCCACCAGAACCTAGGCTCTACACGTGCTTGTGTGGCCTCCGTTTTCTCATCTGGAACACACGGTAGCTGATATTATATAACAGTGACTCACACTTCCGTAGGGCTGCTCTTAGCACTTTTTACATGAGTTAACTCACTTCATGCTCACAGTAACCTGATTCTCATTTTCCTGGTGACGTGGCCTATAGGTCAAATCACCTGCCCAAGGTTACAGACCTGGACTTGAAACTCAGGCAGCAGCATCCCTGCTCTTGACCTCCACATGGCGCCAGCTCTTATGGCAATAATGGGGCCTTCCTCTAAGGTAGCAGGGCCAGATTAAGAAAGATCATGCTTCTAAAGCTTCCGGCACAAAGCAAGGACTCAGTTCGTGCTCTTTTCCTTCCCTGGTCTCTGGGTTTGAGAGGAGAGCGCCACAGCCTACCAGGAGGGGTCTGTCTTGCACATATACACGGTCAAGCAGTATCTGAGGGACAAATGGAAGGGCAGATTTGGATAAGGTCAGAGGTGGTAGTTGGGGCAGGTGGGAGGGGTGGGCACTAGAAGTAGAGGCCTATATGTGAGGCCAAGGTCAGGGGGCTAAAGTTGTGGCAAGTGAAGTGGTTTTCCTGGGGACTCTCTGCCTGTTCAGGCATCACCAGGCTGACTAGGGGGTTGATGCCCTGATGTGGACTTCAGCTGTTAGCCATCCTCATGTAGGGGTGTATGAGTGTGTGTATGTGAAACTGGATCCAGCATGGAGGACTGGGGGACGGGAAGGAGGCACTCGCCCCACCCCCCCTCTGTTGCTGAGAAAAATGGGGGGAGGGGCAGCGTGGTGGCAGGGATGGGAAGCTGGTGTAAGGAAATAGAGCGGTCCTGTCCTGTTCCAGGCTGAAGATAGCCCAGGCCCACACCCAAGCTGCGGCTGCCCCACCCCTGCTCTGGCCTGTGTCAGCCAACCACTGACACAGGGAGAGTGCTTCTTAGAACCCGCGGAAGAGGTTCTATAGGGGCAGACAGAGCCCAGCTCTCTGATGGAAGGTCTCCACGCCATCCTAGTCCAATTCAGCCAGACCCTGGCTTCACCAACACAGGCTGTCTCGGCTGCGGTTATAGAGGTGGATTCCTTTCTGTTTATCAAGATCACACTGGCCAAGGCCAGGTGTACCCAGGCCAAAACAAGCAGACCTTGACCCGGCATCATACCAACCCATTGGTTTCACCATGTTCTCCCTGAATGTCCCTCAGCTCAACTGATACATCATGAGATCGGGATGGTTTACGGTGACTAAAACCAACTGCCTCACCCAGCCCACATCAGCTTCAGGCATTTCTGTTCATAGGTGCAGCCTGCGTGTCTGTCTGTGCAAAGTGAAGTGAAGTGGGTTTTTCCCTACAAGGTGGAGGCACTGAATCCCCATTGCTTGGGATGTTTTGGGAGTAGTCACTTAAAAATCCTACCCACCGCTTCGGTTTGCTCTGCTCTTTGAGAATATGTCCCAGCTCCAGGAGAGGTTACTTCACTGTGCTTGTTTTATTCCATGTGGCCAGCTGAACAGGGCTTTTCTTCTTCAAGATTTGCAAAGGATAGTCAAGATCCTGCTTCAATCACTGGCATTTCAGAAGGGTTCTTGAAATAACAGAATGGTTGCTTTGCACTGTCGACATTTTCGTCAGTGAATGTTTATGAAGTGCCCACGCCGATGTCGTTTGCCAGTTCTGAACCCAGATAAGAGGGAAGGTTCTTTTTTCTGTTGCAGAGGGAGGCTTGGTCAGTAAATTGCATTTCTTCTAACTTCTGTAGGCCTTCCTTTTCCTGAGAGGGGGGTGGGGGAGAGGGGAAGTCATTTTGTTTTTGCAAATGAAAGAGTAAAGTTTTTGCTAATGCATTGTATTTCTTCACTTATCACTTGGTTTTCCAGACGCTGCTGTTTTCCGAAACTCTCAAATCACCTGTCTTTGCACTAAAAATAGTCAAACATTGTTTGAACTCATACTGTAGCAACTTGTGAATTCAACAGATAGTTTCAGTTTTTCTGACCCACTCTCTCTCTTTTCACCCACTCCACCCAAGAACAAATCATTCAAATCCTGCATGGCTGGAATGAGTCCCAGGGAGGGAGTCCATCACTGACCAACTTCTCTAGCCTGGGCGGTCTTACACTGACCCCTTGTGGTGAGGACAGCGTGGGCTGTGTCCTTGTGCTCGCCATGGAGGGCAGGGGCTGCTGGGCTGATCTTAAAGAGCGGGTGGCAAAAACAGCTTGTGAGGTCCCAAATGGCCCCAGGGTCCTCGGCCACTCAGAGCCATCATGTGTACTCTCCACAGTGAAAAGGCTCTGGGCTGTGGACTTGGCTTTATCTCTTGTTTGAGACACAGTAAACCAGACTTCCTCAACAAAGCAAGTCATTCCCTGGGACGGAAAGGTGCGTTACCCATTCTAGGCCTTAGCAGGAGCTTTTAGTTAGAGCAGGAGCTACTTTGGCTGGGCTTTAAATCACCTCACTCTTCTCAGAGCCTGGCCCGTTGCCCAACACTTGGTAAACACTCCATAAATCCTTGCAAGGTAACTTCTGTTAGTCTCTCATCAACAGTCCTTTACTGACCACTTACTGTTTGGGGTCCTTGGTTAAGTCTAGGGATATGAAAACGTGTAATGGACAGTCCCAGACTTGAGTCTAGTTGGAGAATTGGGCCAGGCACAAGAGATGACACTCACTAGCATGGAGGGATGTGTTTTCATTGCTCAAGGAGTAACAACGGGCAGTGAGAGGCACTAGTGTTTGGGGAAAAGGCAGAGCCACCTAGGATACGACATCAGAGTCAGTCACTCGGATTGGGGATGGGGCTCTACTTTTAAGGAAGTAATAAAAGTAAAATCTACCAAGTACCTCCTACCCTGCACCAGCGTCCTTTATGTACATCATTAATTCTCACAACACGCGTGCCGGGAAGTGTTACCATCGTCTACCAGGGGGATGAAGGAACTCAGGCTCGTGGAGCTAAGCAGTTCTGCCCAAGGCCACACAGCACTGAGCAGGAGCACCAGGCTTCTGATGCAGGCTGGTAGAACACCAGAACCCATGCCCCCTTTCACCACCCTCTCTGCCAAGGAGGAGAGGTCGGGAACCTTACCAAGTACCTTGGAGAATTCTTGGAGAATTATTTGAAGCATCTTCCAAAGCCAGATGCTACAGCTCCTAGGAGGCAAAGGCCAAACTGGTGGCCTCAGGTTGTCTGAGTGCAACACTGAATGGTATGGTGGTGAAGCTGCTGGGTTGTTGGGGTTGATCCCAGGACCTGGCCAGCCTGCAGCCACAGAGGTCACATTGGGCTCAGGTATGGGCATAGGCATGCCTCTACTGGACTAGTTCCCAGTGGCACACAGCTGATAAGAAGCATCCACCACCAACCTCCAAAAGACCTCTGATGCTTTATAAAGAAGCCAAAGCTTCCAGGCTTGAACATAGAAAGATTTAATTATCGTGGGACTCTAGAAAAGCCACACAGGTTGATGCACAGTAGAGTGGTTAAGGATGTGGACTCTGGAATGAAGTATTTGGGTTTGAATCATGGCTAAGCCACTTACTAGCTGTGTGAAATCACCTTTCATGAGTTCCCCCCAACACACCCCTTAGGGTTTTTGAAAGATGTGAAATGAGTTAACATATGTGAAACATAGTACTTATGTAAACAGGCGTCTCTGTCTTTATTTTTCTCCCAGCAGAACTTAGCAAAGTTATGTACCCTTCGGGTTGTCATCCAGGATTCAAGTCTGGATTAAGGATTTAAATGAGGCTTAAGTGGACATGTCTAAAGACATTAGTGTTCCTTTGGAAATAGACAAATCCTTATTGTGCTCAGAGTACAACTTGCCAGTCAGCTGGTAAGAGATTTAGAGAGAAATCTTTCACATCTAGCCAAAAGTGACCTCTAATGGGCGAAAGTACTTATTGCTAACCCGTACAGCAAACCAAAATGTTCTTGTAAGGGAAGGACAGACTGTTGGCAGTACGGGAGCTGATCATGGGTGAGGAAGGTTGTCATGGGCCAAAAGGAAACTGTCGTGAGAAGCCCTATAGGTTGGCATTGTGGTGACCCTGACCTTTAAAAGTCACTCTATCTCCTCTACAGCCAGTGCTGATAAGAAAGCCCAAGGGCTTCTCATAACACACTCCTAGAGAATGTACAAATGTTGTGAATATTTTGGAAAGTCACATATGTGAAGAATAGTCTTGTCGGTTAAGTGGCCGACTCTTGATTTCGGCTCAGGTTGAAATCTTTAGACTGAGTCTTTAGACTAATCCCTTCATGGGGCTCCACGCTCAGCATGGAGTCTGCTTGAGATTCTCTCTCCCTCTTTCTCTGTCCCTCCCTCACTTGTGCTTCCTTGAGTGTACTCTATCTCTCTCTAAAATAAATCTTTAAAAAAGTATTCATCTCAGAGGACACAGGAACTAGCTTAAAAGCAATTCTTATTGGCCACATCTTGGATGATTATAACAAAATAAATGATGGTAATGGATTATGACCCACAAGATGGGTACACACTGATATACATAAACAAATGAGTAAATGAAGAAGGGAAAGCTCTTCCTTACAGTGGGATTCCAACTAATAAATATGGAAGGAATGCTGGAATTAGAAAATCATTTTCAATAAATGTTTCAGGCTAAAATCAGTGGATGCTAAAATTAGTAGGCAGAATGATGATAAAAACAGTATTTATGTGATCTCAAAACACCTCTTCTGTAAGGTACTATTACTTATAAAGGGGGAACTAGTAACATTTAAGTAGAGAACACTGGCTAGACACCACCTTCATCAATGACCAAAGTTAACACCATCAGTCATGGAACCAATCAACATGAGCCTCCTAATCTGATGCACTGAGGAAGATACAACCTCACTTCTGTTGTACTCCTACCAAAAACACAAAATCTGAGTCTAATCATGAAACACCGGGCAGGCCTCAATTAAAGAGCATTCTAGAAAGCTCCTTGTATACTTTGGGAGGAAGGAGCAAAAGAACTCTATAGTGATGGAGTAGAATTGGAGGCTTCATATGAAAGGACATAGAAACAATGATACCAAGTAGCAATGAGCCTACCTTCTGCCAGAATTTGGTCCCTCACTAACAGGAACTTGTATTTCTTAGAGGAATGGCTTGTTCCGGGGTTGAAGCAGAGAAAGTACAAGGTGAACCTGGACTATCTTGTTGTACGAGAAAGTAACATAATGCCCAAAACTAATGGGGACATATCGAAAGGTCAAAGGAGCTAGCCTATAGGAGTCTCCACTGGCCTAATTTGGGATGATGTCAGCATCACAATGAGAGGAATTTTTTTTTTTTTTTTTAAGATCTTATGAGTCTATAGATACTTGAAATAATGAGAGATGAAGGGAAAGCTCTCTTCATAGAAGAATGCCAACAAGGGGCACCTGGGTGGCTCAGTGGGTTAAGGCCTCTGCCTTCAGCTCAGGTCATGATCCCGGGGTCCTGGGATCGAGCCCCGCATCGGGCTCTCTGCTCAGCAGGGAGCCTGCTTCCTCCTCTCTCTTTCTCTCTGTCTGCCTCTCTGCCTACTTGCGATCTGTCAAGTAAATAAATAAAATCTTTAAAAAAAAAAAAAAGAATGCCAACCAACAAATGTTTAAGCAGCTAGAAATAGAAAAACCACCATTTTCAAACTACTATAGTAAAAAATAAAACAAAACAAAAACTTGACTCAGGTAAGACCATTAATGGATGCTAAAGCCATGGGTGAAAACTGTCAGGGAACAGGGAATTCACTCAGTCTTCATGTATAACCCCACAGAGTACAGATTAAAAGTACCTTTATAATGGAGGACTACGGTAGACACCACTTTAGTCAAATGACCAAACTTAATGGGACAAATTGACATGTGCCTGCTAAGTGATACACTGAGAACACAGTATCATCTATGTAGTATACCTACCAAAAATGTTTAAACATGGATCTAATCATGGGGAATTTTCTAGATTAATGCAGAAGTTAGGAGATAGTAAACTAAATACAATATATAAACTTTGGACCCTGCATCAGACAACCAACCCCCAGTTATAAACAACAACAATTACAACAATCTGGGAAATTCTAAGATAACTATATATTACATATCTGTATCAATGTTAAATTTCCTGTGATGACAGTTGAGTTGTGGCTATGGGGGCCAATGTCCTCGATCTTTGGTGATATGTGTTAGAGTATTTAAGGGTGAAGTAACCTAAATGGTTCAGAAAACAAAAATATGTGGCTACATATATATACCCAGAGAAATCATGCGTGTGTAGCAAAATATAATTACTAATGAACCTTGGGTAATGAATATAAAGGTACTGGTTGTTACTACTCTTAATTTTCCTTAGAGGTTTGAAATGTATCAAGCTATGATGTTGGAAAAAATAAAGCTCTTTAAAACAAAAAAGGTCGAGGTCATGAAAGACAAACTGAGGAACTATTTCAGAAGAAAGAAAATTAAAGGCAATATGTGATTCTAGATTGGATCCTGGACCAGAAAAGGGCATTGGTAGGAAAACTGGTAATATTTGATTAGGTCAGTATAATTTTTTTTAAATTTCCTGACTTCGATAATCATACTATGGATATATAAGATAAAGATCCTTATTTTTAGGGAGTATACACTGAAATACAGGTAAGGGGACATTATGACTGCAACTTACTCTCAAACGTATCGGAAAATCTGGTACACATACATGCAGAGGGAGAGAGAATGATGAAGCAAGTTGGGAAATCTGGGTGAAGGCTACACAAGAATTCTTTGCAACTTGTATTTTTGCAACTTGTATTTTGTAAGCCTGAAATTATTTCAAAATGAAAGTTGAAAAAAAATGTTCACTTCAGTTTTTTTCAACTTGGTTTTCTTATGTCACTGCAGTGGGTTGAATAGTGTCCCCGACCTCCCCCAAATTCATTTCATCTAGAACCTTAGAATGTGACCTTGTTTGGAAATAGTGTCTTTGTGGCTGTAATTAGATGAGGTCATACTGGATTAGGGTAGGGCCCAAATCCAGTGACTGGTGTCCTTATAAACAGGGGAGAGGATAATACACATTATAAGGCCACGTGAAGAGGGAGGCAGAAAATGCAATGACATGGCTACGAGCCATGGAATGCCAGGGACAGCTGGGAGCCACCAGTGGCTAGAAAGAGTCAAGGAATCTGGCATCCACAGGCCTCTGGCATCCACAGGCCTCTGCCAACACCTTGATTTCAGACTTGTAGCCTCCAAAACTGCAAGTATGTGGTAATTTGTTACAGTGACCCTAGGAAGTTAATAGTCACCCACCTGCTTAACACAGTGGCTCTCTGGTCTACAAGTCACCACAGTCTGGCATCCACAGGCCTCTGACAATGCTGAAATGGTGATACCACGGACTGACCATTCACTACAGGTCTAACACTGTGCTAAGTGCACCACCACATACATACATCACGTCTTTTAACCCTCGTACCATCTGAATACAGCAGACTCAATGACTCACTCTTCAGATGGGAAATGGAAGTTTGGAGATGTTAAGTAGTGTGTACAAAATTAGATAAAAACAGTGACCGCCAGCAGTACGACTCCTTAAGTCCACTATTGCCTGCACTATTGCCTGCCTTCTCTGGCCACATAGGGCTGGTGTTCTCCCCAGCATGCACTCCACAGTCCCCCTCATATGCTACCTCAGTATTACATTGCCTTTCCTTCTTGGCCTTTCAAACTCTTTCCCATCCCAGGCAGCCCCCATGTTCCCTGTTCTCTGTGAAAACTTTCCAGGGTCTTTTAGGCCACAGGGGGTCCCTCTTCCTTCTTTAAACTCAGCACTCATTATACTGCTTGCCTGGCCCTAAACTATACTGAAGATTATTTTGGATATTATTTGGATTACTTTGGATGTTATTTGGCTTTTTAAAAAATGGCCTCCAACTGGAAAGCAAGTACCCTGCAAGCAAGTATTAATTATATGTAGATTATTTGCCACATATCTAGCCATCGAGACTTTCTCTGCCTTTATTTCTCTAGGTAGAAACCTATCATGGTTGCCCTCATCAGGTTAAGTGTAATTATGGCGACACCTGACATTTGCAATTTGACTATTTTCAAGTAAGTCGAAAATTAATTTGCTTTTTATTTCACTTGTGTGGAAAATATCGTCTGCCAGGACTAACCAGTTTCAACATGACGTCATTGTACATTGTTAATCCATGTTGCAGTAATTATTAAATGAATAAGACTTGGTTTGCTTGAGAAGATCCAAGGAAATAACACATTTTGAGCAGGAAGTTAGTTTTGTAATTTAGGATGGAAAATACTGAACCTCATGGTGGCTTAGATTTATGATGTGCCTTGTCCTTGTGCTGTGGACAAAGATCTGATGTGTCAAATGCTCTGTATAAAAACAGGAAGAATCCACTTGCGGAGTTTTTCCACAAGCGCTCCAGCAATGCAAAAGCTCGTCAAAGGAGAAATTCCAGTTTGAAAAGGTTAGCCATAGAATACTGGTCAGCCAGTAAAGAGAGGTTGGGCCCAATATGCATATGGCCACTTTCACAGACGTGGAGATTTGTGTAGGTCTTGGATTATCCTCTGTGACATCAGGGGTCTACTGCAAAAAGACCAGGCAGGTAACACCGAGCAAAAAGAGCAGGATTCAAGAAAAATACCACTGTCAGCACACTGACGGATACAAACTGACAGCTGGCCTCAGCGGTGTCAGTGCTGCGATTAGAAGGGAAGAGAAGGAGCTATGATGCATTGGTGTGTGTGCACCCCAACCAGAGAGCTACTTGGGGCCAGTCAGCTGATGCCAGGGATTGTGGATCTCATATATTTTTTAAAAAGAAGCTGGTAGTTGGTTTTTTTTTTTTTTAAAGATTTTATTTATTTATTTGACAGACAGAGATCACAAGTAGGCAAGAGAGGCAGGCAGGGAGAGAGGAGGAAGCAGGCTCTCCGAGGAGCAGAGAGCCCGATGTGGGGCTCAATCCCAGGACCCTGGGATCATGACCTGAGCCGAAAGCAGAGGCTTTAACCCACTGAGCCACCCAGGCGCCCCTGGAAGTTTAGGTTTTTATGTGACTATTTCCAATAAAAAAATGTAGCAGCTAGTTCATTTAAAACTAACATTGCACAAACCAAATACATGCGCAAGCTAAGATTTGGCCATGGCCTACCAGTTTGCTACTCCTCAGCTGTTGTTTACAGGTCTCTGGTCCCCGTTTTGAGGTCCAGGAACCTAGAACCCTGTGAAAGGAATACATACATTCATAGGGGGGCAGTTGGATAAAGAACACATTGGAAGTTGAGGGCTTAAAAACATCCATATTAGCAGTAAGTGAAATTCATTCATTCCTCAGTATTTACTACACATCCTATTATGGGGTCAGGCACAGTTATAGGATTAGGTGAGGGGCATACGATAATGAACCACTTTTTACTGCTCTCTTGAAGCTTATATTCTTATGAGTAAGAGTCAATGATAAAACTAAGGTAATTTCAGATAGTGGTTTTAGGAAAAAATTAGTGCTAAGGAATAGAACATGATGAGAGTGGTGTCAAGAGATGCTTATTTTGGATTCGGTGTGAGAGAAGCCCCCTGTGGAAGGGCACATGGATGATGGAGCCAGGACATAAGATTTGGGAGAGCATCCCAAGTAGGAAAGACAAACGCAAAGGCCCAGGAATAGATGTGCATATTTGAGAAGGAGAAACAGGGGTTGGTTGATGAAGAGGCTGACAAACATGGGATTATGTACAGCCAGAGTCAAGGGTTTGTATTTTATTCCAAGGGAAGGGGAAATCATTGGAAGCATTATGTATTGGAGGAACATGATTAACGTTTTAACTAGATTAGCTGCTGTTTGAAAGACTGTGGCAAAGGCATAGACAGAAGTGCTGCTACCATAGTGTTGAGGTGATAGCTGATGAAAGGATTGGGGTGACATATAAAAGCAGGCAGAGTAGCAGTTTCCTCTGTACGTGGAACTGGGTTAGATGTAAACTAAGCATCAGTGGCAAAAACAGAAGGGTCAAGAGAACACCTGGAATCAAAGGGCCCAGTGTTCTCATGAAAATCTTGTCCAGATTTTGATCTAACTTGGGTGAAGCAGCATTCTGAAATTACTGTATTTTGAACTGTGTTCATAGGAAATGTAGAATTCAAACTCTTCTAAATAGTTGGGGTGCTTTCATATAAGAAACTGAATTGCGAGCTAAAATTAACCCTTATATTTGCCCAATATATAGTCAAACAAAATGCTCTGAGGTAAGGCCAAGGGCTGATGAGGTTAAATAACTTTTCAAGTCCCCTTAGTGGAGGGGGTACGAAGTCCATCTTCCTTTCATTAAAGCAATGAACAAAATTCAAGTGGCTACAAAGTCAAGCTGTGACTTCCAGCCACACACATAGCTACTCTAGGGGACATGCAGGGATCAAGGCCCAAACAATGAATACTGCTCCCCATCCCAATTTTCCCAGTGGGGAAGTGATGGTTTTCCTTATCATACCCCATGTACATCTTCTCTCATCCAGCTAAACTAAGCTCCCAATATGCCTGTGATTTTAACATGAATTCTGGAAAAACCTGGTCTCTAAGGAAAAAAAAAAACAAACCAAAACATCACCATTATCTATTACAGCCCTAAGAAATGGCCCTTAGGCAATGATTATTATTATGAAATTCCCTTGTTTTTGAAAACTCATGAGAGCTACCTTTAAATTTTTAAAGAATGGCTTTTGATGCAGGCTGTGGGTGTAATAATGTGGTTACTAACTGATGGAAACAATATTTAAAGCTTTATAAAACAGCTTTCTCCTTGAGGAAAACACAGGCAGCAGCCTCTTCGAACTCAGGCACAGCAACTTCTTCCTAGGAACATCTCCAAAGGCAATGGAAGCAAGGGCAA